>PVHY01011501.1:0-47758 GCA_004024945.1 Uropsilus gracilis
AGTTCTTCTATTTCTCTTTTTATGCATTGCATCTCCTGTAGTTTCTTATTTAGTGTTTCAATTTCGTTTTTCTGTATGCTGATGATGTTGCCCATTTTACTGCATTCTTGTTTACATTTTTCTACTACTTCTCTTAATTCGTTGAATGCTTCTTCCCTTTTGCTTTCCCTTTTCTCCCCCTCTTCCTTGGATTCTTTGAATACTTTCATCATTTTGATTCTGAATTCTTTGTCTGACATATGGAGCATTTCTTCCATGTCATCCAAGTTGATTTCTTCAGCTTGTTTATCCTTTGGTGGGGAGCTATTTTTCTTAGGGCTTGCTTGAGTATTTATGGTCTTCCTCCTTCCTGTGTTTTCCTTTCGGATCTGCTCTACATATTGGGTGACTACTGCTCTAGTATTAGGCATGTTGAAATCTATATAGTTGTGGGTAACTTTGCCTATGTGCTTCTGGTAGTGAGTATCCTTGATTTCTGAGTTTGCGCCGGTGTCGAGTAGCAACTCCGGCGCTTTTGAGTTTGGGGTGGAAGCTGCTGGCAGTCAAGACAGCTGGCCAGGCACCCCCAGTTCAAACGCCCTCAGTTCGGCCTCAACTTGGCTGGGAAGGCTTCTTTCAGTTGCAAAATGCAGGACTGGGTCTTTTGTCCCAGGACCGTTGCCTTAGCGACCCGCAGCCGCCTAAGGGGACAGTCAGGGAGGGAGTTCACCTGACTTCCACGGAGCTCTCACCCAGCTTCTGGTGCCGTGCGAGGGATTTATGTTTGCCTGTCGACGGTGAGACTCAGCTGCCGTGAGCCTCAGCCCGCGTAAGCTGGGCCCTCAAGTGGAGGCTTCTGGCACTCAAGACCACTGGCCAGGCAACCCCAGTTCAAACGCCCTCAGTTCGGCCTCAACCTGGCTGGGAAGGCTTCTTTCTATGATGCACAATAAATAGTAAATGATCCATAAAGATCTATTACAATTTTTCTTAAAGGAAAAAATAATAAACTATGTAGGATATTAGACAACCAATTAAGTGACCCTATATCATGCTATCTGGAGTGTACATATAATATCTCAGTATGACCCTTAATTTCAGTGCAATAAAACATCAGTATGTGGGTAGAATACATGTTCCTGCAAAGATTCTTACCTCTGGGCACCTTTTATTTTCTCACTGCCTTATACTCATTATAGTTACTATACTTCAAAAATTGGAGAGAGAGAATGAGTTTAATTGATTTTTTTTCCAACTCATGCACCAACTAACCAAAGAATAGCTACCTAACCATATAACCATCATAGAAATGGCAGCTATAGCGCTGCCTCTAACATAATTGGTATCCCCAATTGGAAACATTCCCCCTCTATAACTCCATTGCCAGGCATGTTGATATATGAGGGATATACTACCTGTATCTTCTGGACAAGACATTGGTAAAAGGATATAGCAGAATTACCCATTAAAGAAATGAACTTAGATTTTTACAAAATATAAGCCCCGGAAAGTTTACCACACAGAAAACAGTTGCCTCAAAGCTCAAAAGAGGGTGAAATTATGGCAACTTAATTCATCTTAGAAAGACCAAAACTTTAAAAATAAGTATAATACTAATATTTATTTATTAATTTTAGTGTACTCTAACCTGGAGGTAAACTTTCTTTTATAAAAATGCAAAGATTATATACAATACCATAATCTTTAGCAGTCAAAATAAACTATAGCTGCATTTCAATGATATACAGAAATCTTAATATTTCATTTAGTAAGTAAGAGCAACTTTGAAATCTTATATAAAATGTGCACATTTTTATAAAGGTAAAAGCAACTAAAATTAAACAGCTTACATTTTATGGTATATGCTATATGAAGAAACTGAATACACACACACACACACACACACACACACACACATGCACGCACGCATGCACTTTATCAACCAAATTCTTCAGGTTGAGAGGAAGCAAATAAAAAGATGTAAGACTAAGTTACATTTACTTAAGAATAAATGTTTAGACACACACACACACACACACACATATATATACACATACACACACACACAACTATTCCATGATAAAAACATTTTTGTATGCTGCTAAAATAAAAAAGTAAATAAAAAAGAACTATTTATGTTTTGGAAAAAAACTATAATTAATTGACATCTTTAAAAATAGCTAATTTTGAAAAGAATTAGAAAATTTTGCAAGACACCTGTTTTATTCCTTCCTCTCCCTTTCCATTAGAGTCTGTTGAGGCTCTCAATACTTTTCTGCTTCTTTCAATTCTGTAATTCTCTGGCTTTTGGGGAATGTGAGCAGTTGTACAACTCTAGGAGTAGCTTATGATATTCATATTTATTATAAAATAGAACACAAATGCATTTGATTCTGCTTCTTGAACTTAAAAAGCTTACATAGTTAAAATTGCAAACTCAGAAAGAGAAAGATAATTATTTTGAATCACAAACTGAGATGATTTTATATGAAAAAGTACAAGAGTGACTGCTGTGAACAGTGGGTGATTTAGGATAGCCACAGAGAACAAAAGATAAATGTTAAGGTGATATGTTAAGAAAGGGCCAAAGCAAAGGCTGGTGATTTATTTTACTCCTTTTTTTTTTACATTTTGTTTGTCTGCATTCAGGTGGCTTATGTTTAAAAATACTCCAAATCATCTGAAAATCACCTACTCTGTTCCACAAGTCTTTAGATCACTGAGTAATTCCTTCACATTACAGCAAGATAGATTGCATACACATGATTCTCTTTTAATTTATTAATTAATAAAAAATAATTCTTAATTTTTTAGCAAAGTCTTTATTGAAACCAAACCAAGAAACTATCCCAAATATCCTACTTTACCAGAGGAAAACTTCCTGGAAATTCAATTGTCTGGAGTATAGTCACTTGCTTTAATAATCAAGAATGATCTAATCATTTTGAAATATTACTTTTAATATTTGCAAATCTTTGTGATGGAACTGTCACCTAGTGTTCTGGCTTGTTGAAAGAATTGTGTATATTAAAAATGTTCATTAAGGGTCACTAATGATAAATTAAATCCCCTGGCTACTACATTTACCAGTGTGTTTTCACCTTGTCAGTCAAAACATGAATCTATTCAGAACTTAAGTCTCTGAGTTCTGTATCTTTCAGTCCAGGTAGATAGAGAAAAGTGCTGGTATATCTGTTTTTTGACAATCCAACTGCACATTTTGTCTTTTTACCATTTTAGAGTCAGCAAGCCAGAGGCAAGTGATGCCAGACTTTGCCTGGGTATCTTAGATTTTCACCTTTCTCCCCACTTACAGTTTAAGGGGAAGAACATGTTTAAGTTTCCCATTGCTACATTTCAGGATTTTATTAGTGTGGGAGGCTTCCCAAATGAGTATTTCAAGTGACAGATGATTTTGTTGTGCCCCTTCTCCACAGCATCAATATCCACTATTCTACAGAGAATTAACTAGATGAAGCACCCTGCAGTCACTGCTTATGAATTGTAAATGTGTGACAATTATGGCTCTTGAGGTACAAAACACATTTTTTATAGTGATTTGTGGAGTCCATTTTTATTGGGAATGAGCTTAAAACTGCCAGATTCATTAGTTACTTGAGCTACACTGGTCAGATCCTTTGTGTGCTTGTGCGTTAGGCTTTCTTAATCAGTGAAATAACCTTACCTAATTTCTTTTAAATTATATGTTGTGAAGAAGGAGGCAGGCAACACAGGAACTTTTGTGAGCAAAACCATAAAATAGAAATGCCAAGACTGGTTTCACATTAAGAAATATTTAATGAGCAATAAAATGCTTCTGTAGTGATTCCAAGGGATGCACAGTATAGTCCAGAGAAGAAGCAGTGGACTCCAAAAATTCCTCTTGAGGATGGCACAATTTAGAGACTCTAATTATTTTCTGCTGTTCAGGTCCCCTTGTCTGATTGTCTATCTTTTTTTTTTTTTTCCTGTTTAGAATAGTAATAGTAAACCAATGTTGAGGTATTTTCCAGCAGAAAAGATAAGTTTAAGAGTTCATTTTTTTCAAAAAGAATACAAAAGGAGAATCTCACTGTGTAACAAATGAAGATATTGTTCATGTACATGAGGCAGAAAACATGTTAAGTATAGGAATGTCCTTTTAAGATGTCCTTCATATCAATTTTTTTTATTCACAACTAATAAAGTGAATGCCTATGTATACCTATGTATAAAAACATGTATAATTATATTTATTATAATCACTATGTTTATGTATTTCATATTCCTATATAATTATATTCATTGTATTTATTATATATAAACATAGATTTTTTATACTTATAAATTGCATACCACATTGTAAGTTAATATTGTTAGCTCTAACTCAATGAACAATTTTGTGACAGATACGTGCTAGATTTGGGAATAAAAGCTTACTTGTTCTTTACTTCATGGGACATTCATTACTTTCAGATTGTAGGTTGTTAAGTAATGACACATATAAAGTTGATAATAATTCTGTTGAGGGGGAGTGTCTATTTTTATGGTCCTGTCCAATATGGAGCATGAGTAGTTTGTTCTCTCACTCTCATAGTAAATATTGTCATTTGGGATCTTTAGCTTTTGTCTAGACTTTTAAAACTCTTCATGTGTTGGCCATCTCGGGGTTAGCACAAGAGAACAGTATTGTTTTGCACTTCATCTATCTTTAGTCACTCATAGGACCATCCCAATTTGAGGTAAAACATGAAACTATATGTTGCTCTAGAGCTCTGGCCATTTCATGCACCATCATTTTTAACATCTCTCTGATGACTGAATTTAGTATCATCTAGGTTAAGATTTGGTGCCCATTGTTTTGATCAAATACTAATCTATATGCTCCTGCAATGATATCTATTACATATGATTGAAGATTTACAGTACTTGATTTTAAGCAAAACAGATCCCTTTCTATATGGTAGATGTTCCTCACATAATCAGTTGAATTAGATTTTATGTACGAAAAATTAGGTTTTTCTGGAGAATCAGAATCCTCTGTCAAGATTGTAAGATAAAAATCCTGCTTGGGTTTCTAGCCTATTGGTTGGTCCTATGGATTTTAGAATCAAGACCACAGCATGAACTCTTAGTTGAACTTCCAGTCAGTCAATCCAACATACATATCTCAGGCTTTGCCAGCCCAACAATGTGAGCTAATTCTTTAAGAAAATCTTAATCTTGCTCTACATATCTTATTGGTTATCCTTTTCTGGAGATTTCTGACTGATATACCATTAAGTGACTATAAAATAGATTGTCAAAGGAAATGTGAATATGAAATTCCATATGGAAATTATTTAGTATGGAAATTCTTCCAGTAGAAGCCAATATGGGATTGAGAAGGAGAAGAAGAGACAAAGGAGACACAGCAAGAATATAATTCCAGGCAAAATTATAGCCACCATGTTGTTTTGTGGATTGTAAATTACACCTGAGATCGGTCCTAGCTTGAAGAAAGGAAGCTGAACTTTCATATTTTAGGAAATGATTATCTAGGGAAGGACCCCATAAACCCATGTACTGCTGGTTTTCTGTACCGTTGGTATTGTTGTTGGAACCAAAGCACAGAACACTGAGATAGAAGCTGGATCTATAGGGGTGTAAGTGAAGCATGAACACTACATAGATGGTTAATAAATGTGGTTGACTTTGTCTAAGCTATCCCATATACCAGCTACTTTAATGTGCAATGGTAAATCATACAGGGATTGATTAAAGCTAGGACTTAATATGGCTGTATATATCTTACATATGAAAAAAAAAATACCCCCCCCTTTCATGCCACCAAAGAACAGGTAAAAATTTATAATTTAAATCTCATCACAATAAGTCAATCAACAGATGACTACTTACTGTGTTCCCAGCACTGCAATGAGTGCTAAGGAGGAAGTAAAGAAGGCCCAGGTCTTTTTCCTACTCTCCATAAGTTGCTAAATCTTGACAGAAAAGCATATGGGTCAACATTTATTGTCTGGGTGATCTTAAGCCATTCTTTCATTTATGGCATAGAGATGTTAGCATTATTTGCTTCATCAATTGAAAATTAAAGAAACATGAAAAATTGTTGATAGAGAAAAACACATGAATGAAGCTATTTCTACATTTTATCCTTTGCTGAATTAATAGCTCTATGAAATCATGGACCCCTTTTCACCATTTTTTGCTCAGATCCTATCATAATAAGCATTTCACATTTTAATGAATGAACAAAAAAACATTAACTATATGAAAGGAAAGTTTTCCTACTATCTTTTTATCTGGTAACTTTTTATCTTGTAACATTGTAACTTTTTTAGCATGAAATTCTCAAGGGGAAAAAGTTGAAACTACCTGTTAGTTATGTACAGCTGGCATTTAATGGTCAGTAATAATAATTGAGTGAAATACATGTAACTATACAAATATGTGTAACATATTTATATTACATAGATATAAATGTATATAGATATAGATCATTTAGACATCTATATATTATATATAGATATAGTTCTTCAGGGATGCATTCATTGCTTATTAGCCTTTGGGAAAATATCTTAAGTGTGAGGGGAAATAGAAGACATATGCATCACAAGTATTTGCTGAGCTACTCAGTGAGCTATCTTGCTGAAGTTTTGCCATATCCTGAAATTCTGTTTAGAATTCTTATTCTTATTCATCTTATGCATTCTCTTATTTTTTTGGCAAAGTTACTAGATGCATACCATCATCTGTGATTTTTGGTTGCTCCAAATATAGCCAAAATGTTCCTTTTTTGAGAAATAAAGACCTACTCTTTATGGGAAAACAATCACATGCATGTCCCTCCATTCACTCAGTATTCAAAGAATAAACACCATGATATTTTTGGAAATAGAAAGGCAAATAGAATTGCTCCTCTCAAATGGTTAAAAAACAGGTAGGAGATAATATATTATTATTATATATAGAATATGCTATATTATATATAACATAAAGATACATACATTTATATATAAATAAAAATAAATATAAAAATTATGTATTTATAAATGATTATAAATACAAATATTAAAAATAAAATATTAAAAATTATTTTATAGTATATAGTAGTAACATTATAGTTGGTGAGCATAACTTAAATTTGCAACTGGATAAATTTTGACTAAGCATATAAACATATACACCTGTTAAAATAGTATTTTAGCAAATCCTTTCATGAACCTTCTAGTCAGTAATCCCCACCAACAGGAAGTGATTATTCTGACTCCTAGCATCCTGAATTAGATTTACTTGTAAATATATGTTTAGGCAATTTATATTGAGACTATTTGAAAGAGCTACACAACTATAAATTTAAGGAAGTAGTCTATCAGAGAAGAGCAAAAGAGAGCCTAAGAAGTACAGCTAAAAAAATGTTTATGGAGATATAAAAATATATATTATTTGCATCTAGAAAAAAAATATATATATATACTAGTCACTTAAAATGAGTGGAGGAGGAAAGCAACTTGAATAAAGAGACTTGGATACAGCATCCACTATGAGCATTCCATGTTCAGGAGTGACTGACTAAATTGTTTTGCTAAACAATTAGGACAGTGGTAAGAGAAAAATGGAAAATAAGCAAGAAAAGATAAGATTGCATACGTTGTGTCATTTTATAACATTTTGAGTTTGTATCTTGTCATGAGTAAAGGAAGTGAAGAATTGTTTAATCTCCAGGGTGGGGAAGAGGTTTGGGAAGGATTGTGAGAATAACTGATACAGCACAGAGGCAACATTTCCACAGAATAAGGAAATATTTTCAGAAACATAATCTTGAAATGGCACCTTTACTACTACTTCTAATCATTTTCTGAGTCATATTAAAAGACTTCACCATGTGCTAATGGGAGGTGCTATAATGTATCAGAGAGAAGGCTCACATATTTTAATGATTTGGGAACTAGTAACATTTGAACATGGTTTTGTCTCTTTACTGAATAATTTGACACTGTTTTTAAAAATGTATGCTACTAATATTGGGAAGAAGTAATCAATTAATGTCTCTTATGTTTATTTTTGATTGAGGAATGTTTTTCTCTTTAATTTCAGAGCATTTTGTGTAATACAGTTTAATGAAAGTTATTATAAGATAGAAAATGGAAAGGGGTCAGTCAGAAAATTTACCTCTATCATACATCTCACCAAGATGACCAGGATAACTTATAGCTGTACCATTCTAAAATTCTGATTGTTGTCCTAACTTGAACCAAATTTTCTGTTCACCTAGAGGTTCTAATCTTTTCCTAAGTGATGAAAGATAGCATACCCAGTCCAACAACAACAGCAACTTCAACAACAACAAAAGAAGAAAGTGAATAACACTTTTCTTTAAGTTTGGAATCCTGCTCTTGGAAGTATGATGTTAAAAGAAAACAGGGGACTCTGTGAATTGGAACCCCTTTTGTAAACAAGCAAGGCCAGACGCTAACTCTGTAACAAGCTTGAGTGATAGCTCAGTTGCATGAGATCAAAAGCAACTGAGAATTGTTTTCTGTGAGGGTGAACTTGCAGAGTTTTATCTGACTGAATGGGCTCATAGTCACAGCTCTGGGTTTAGGATTCAAGGGCAAAGTGTGCTTGAGTCTGGTTGAAAGTTTTGAATGAAACAAATGATAAACTAACACTTGAAAACCAATGAAGTGAATATCTCTCAAGGCACTTCCTCCTATAGGCCCCCTAGAAATAGATACAAATTAAGAGTTTAAAATACAGGACCCAACTGTGCATAACTCACTTTTGTTTTTATATTCACAATCATTTTCCTTGAAGTGTTAAAAGGATAGAAAAGGAGGAATGTATGTATAGCGTATACTTAAATTTCTGAGATGTTACAAGTCTGAATCTTTTGATTATATTGCCATCATTTACAATAGCCCAGGATGAAGGTATATATAATTGCTTTTCCATAATTATTTGTCTATGAGTATTAAAAAACAAGGGAAATATATAAATATTCTCAAAACAGTACACAAAGCATCATTTATGTTGTGCATTAAAAGATAATAATGACTGAATAGATTTTCAGCTTTCTATATTTCACTGTAACTGTAGTTCAGAAATAAAAGTTAGAGAAGCTTCATTGTTCTTTTCTTGGTTTGCTTATTTACTTGTACCTGCAAATTTATTAAATCATCTTTTTTTCCAACTACAAGATTCCAAAAGTATACAATTGCTAGAATTTTTATTTTATAGCAAAGAAAAATCTTCCTGCTACAAATGTTTAATTTATAAAAAATTCATTAAAATTAGGAGAATTGAACTCAAGCCAAGTAGTTCCTTCTAAAATCGAGGAAGTGTTGATAATCTGCTATTATTTTGGTGGTCTTTGTTAAAGATCAACATGATTTGTATGATTATTTTGCTTCATGTATCACTTCCAGCACCTTGTACAAGGAAGAACACTTTCACTTCCTTTAATCCACAGACTCCCTTTGATGCACTTATGGAAATAAAAGCACTAGATAATAAAAGAAATTAAGTTTAGAAAGCATGTCCTGTCTAAAAAACATCTAGTACTAAATGTTTTTTGATTTCTTGAAAATAAAAGTATGTTGAACATAATACCTTACAGAGAAAGTTAAAGAAGTATATTTCAATACTAGAAAGGAGTTCATATCACATCTGCTCTGATCAGATGTATATGAGATAAAGGCTCAGAAATAGCAAGTCATTTTCTCAGCATAACCCTATTCTACTTTTACTTCCAAGGTGAAGTATTAGTACTCTACTTCTCTACTTTCAGACGAATGCCAATTAACTTCTGAGTTCTTTCTACTCTTTTAACAAGATTATCTTCTTAATTTTTGTGGGTTTATTTTTTCTCATTGACCAGCAATTTTAATATCAGAATCAGATTATTTAGAACAATAGGAAATAATACTGGTCACCAAGTTCAGTCATCCAACCCCCTGTCCTTTTTTTGTTTGTTTTTAATTGATAGAATGAAATTCAGTATGGTTTTATCATTTACCTATTGTGACCTGGTCAGATCTTAGGATACATGACAAATTCTCTTTATGATGTTCTCACTTGCCTAACTTATTGCAAATTTAAATTTGGATTTTATGAATTTTTCCTTTGGTACCTCCCAATTACTTAGGGATGGTTATCGGAAAATACTCTTTGTGATAGGCATTGTTGGAAATAAGACAAATGAATTAGTGAATTATAGAATGAAGTGTCATTATTGTCAGAAATACTGAGACTCTTGACTATGACTAATAGCACAAGATTTCAACTTGAAAGATCTAGAAAAAGAAAATGGATTTTTAACATGAACAGTAATCCTAATCCTAATTAGTTACATGTTAAATGTGTTGAGCATTTCTATGTCTTATTTCACACGTGCAAAACAGAATTTCTAAAAATGAACATAATTGCAGAAACCCTTGTACATCTAGTACGTGTGTAATGTTTAATTTCTATCTGTACACAATGGTATGGTTCAAAAGAACCTTTTCTGTTAAAACTACTGAAGCTTGAGTCCCAACACCTTGCTATCTTATCTTCTTTCCCTTCCATCTCCCAGTAAATAGGATTTCTATAAACCATCATCACAGTGGACTTGGTAGCTCTGCAGATTAGTCTGTGGGCTTTCATCCTTGGAACCCGGTTCAAATTCAGTTTGTACCAAATATACAATAATCTTCCATGGACTGATGACTCTCAGAAGGGCATGAAGACTAGTTTATCTCCAATTCTGATGTAAAACTCTTTTTGCACCTTTCCTAAGACTTGAGTTTTCATTCATGTAACTGAAAGAAGAAAAAGAGAAAAATGTTGAAATACTGCATTTGCTTTTTGGTCATGGGCAATCTTTGCTTATGAAATAACACAAGAAGGAGTTTCTTCAAAAAGAAAGAATAACTTTTTTTTTTTTTTTTTTTTTTTTTTTTTTTTTTTTTTTTTTTTTTTTTTTTTTTTTTTTTTTTTTTTTTTTTTTTTTTTTTTTTAGACATCGATATGATAGAACACCCAGTAGTCAAGCAGGGACATTTTTGTCCATTTATTATAGGCCATAGTGTCCTAAATGGTATAAGAGAAATTTTTACTCTCTCCTCATGCCATGTTCTAACTGTATAATTCCACAGACAGAATAATTGTGAAGTGAATTTATCATGTGTCTTCTTTCCCTAAAAGTCTATGATGTTGCTTTTTTGTTGCTTATTCTGTATTATATATAAATAAGTCTGAATTGCAAAAGCCGACCTAACAAGTTTTCATACTTGTCTGTTGTCAATACTTTTCTGATCTGGCAGGAAAAAGCTATCACCTACAAATACCATATGTCTCTAGTCTATTAGCATTTGATTTTGCTATCTCATTCTACCCCCCTCTTTTGCATGTGCTGGAATGCTTTCAGTGTTCTCTTCTTGCCACACTAACTTCATCTCCTCCTTAAACTCTGTTTACACCATATATGTCCATAAAAGGTAGAATTCTATAAGTCATATTAGAAAAAGCACTAAGTTAGAACCTCAATACTTATACAAAGGGACACCTATACTTGGATATTTATTACAGCATTGTTTATAATTGCAAGGACATGGAAACAACCCAAATGTACCAAAACATGGATGAAAAAAGATGTGGTATATGTATACAATGGAATATCACTCATCAATTAAAAATGACAAATTTCATTAATTTGAGATAACATGGATGGACCTAAAAGAAATATTAGCAGAAACAAGTAAGAAAGAAAGCGAGAGAAATCAAATGGTTTCACTAATATATGGGACATAGGAAAAACAAGCAAAAGACCAGTAGGAAAAGTTAAAACAAGCTAACAACCAAACTAAAGTACACAACTAGGGTGGGTGGGAATGAGTGGGAGCAGTCAGGGAGGGGAGGTGGTTGGTGAACCCCGGAGAATACAAAGACATATCTATATCTACATCTATATCTATCTATATCTATATCTAGAGAGAGTTGAGACATGAAATGTAGAATTGAGCCATAAAATCCACCTTTAAAAGACCATACATGTTTTGTTGGCTCCTGATTGTACCCTGGTTTAACTCAGTTGATGCTGTCTATGGATAACTGACAAACAGCATGCTTGCCACGTATATGCCAATATATTTTCTTCTCTACTTTAGGTCTCTCTTCCTTCTCTTTATTTACCTTATCTCCTATATAAATCTGTTTTTCTTATCCTTGTGTTCATAAGTATGCAGGTAAGAACTCAAAAACAAGGTCTTCCTTACCCTATCCCACCTAGGTTTCACCATAACAGCATAACTGCTCTTTGAGACATTTCTATTTCAGTAATTAGCTATGTGATCTAGAGCAAGACATTGATAAAAATGAAGATGATGATAGCAATAACATAATAAAGGCAATTATAGATTTTTTCTGAACATCTGCTAGAGATCCTTGGTTAGATGGCAGATGTTTGTTTTTTTTCTAAACCTGTTTTCAACATGTCATCATGAATGCATAACCCTAATAGTTAATCCTAAAACTAGTGTATGTTTAAGACACAATAGTTCCTTTATTCAATTTCTTTCTTTTTTTTTCTTTTTTTTTGAGACTAGGTCTCGCTATTTTTGCCCATGGAACCACAGGTTCATGTTGCCTAGGGTACCACAGACTCAAGCAATCCCCAGGTAGCTGGGACTACAGGTGCATGCCACCACCCCAGCTATATATTTTTTTTTGGAAATGGTTCTCGCTACATGCCCCCTGGCAGGACTTGAACTGTGATCCCTGGCCCCAAATATGGCTTCCAAGACTGTCGCATACAGGCATGTGCCACCATGCTGGGCCTTAGAGGGTTTTTGATGATTATTTTTTCTTAACATTTACCTTAAAAATAAATATTTGTAAGACTAGATTTACACACATATTAATGGGTACTGGAAAATTTAGCTCATGCTCCATTTTGGGGAATAAAAGGTCATGGCCAATTTTTAGATATTATTCATTCTGAATAAATCTGCTTATAATTAGTAATAATAGACAATAGTTTCTTTCAAAATCATGTCATTCTTAATCTCTATTTTAAAAGGTTTGAAAGTTCATGATACTGTGATTGTACAGAACAAAGACATTAAGCATATTCAAATATCTCTTACATTTTATTTTATACAAATTTTACTTGATATGATTCTCTACATTCTTAAAATCAAAATTTTTCTTCAATATGGTGAAGATTCAAATCCCTGTTAAATTTTTCAACAAAGTTCATTCTGGGGTGTTTCATTTCTGCTTTTAGTGCAAATAAATGACATGATTATTTATTTTGTTTTGCCTAACAAAAAACCTTAAATATCTTACATTTATTGTGTTATAAACATGCATATTTTATGTGATTGTAGAATATAGATTCACACAGACACATACACAACCACAATATATTTTTAAAGAAAACATTACATGATGCAGTGAAAATAAATAAAAATTTCTAAAAGCATATGATACTTAAGCTGCAAGAACTTCATGATAAGACAATAAGATCTCCCTCATTTGATAGATGAAACTCAGTTAGATTAAGAAAAGAGAATTAGTAGAGTTGTCATTAGAAACTGGACAAAGTAAAGCTGGGCACGGTGGCTTATGCCTGGAAACTTCAGCCTATGAAGTGGTGTGGCTAGGGATCCATGGTACCCTGGGCAACATGAGTCTGCAGTTCCATGGACAAAAATAGCAAGATCTAGTCTAAAAAAAAAAAAAGAAAGAAAGAAAGAAAAACTTTTCTCTACTCTTTTATGCAGCATTAATAAGTATCAAATTGGAATAATTATAATGCCTACATTAATTCAAAAATTCTAATAATGAAATGTATCATTCTGTTCTGTTTATTTGATTCACTTGTTGCTTGCATAATAGAAAAAAAAGTAAATTTTTAGAAATAACCCACTTCTTATGTTTATATTTTATTGGTGCCAAATCAAATGTGAACAGCTGATTAATATGCTGGAGCTGAGATTATTTATCAGAAAAGAAAATAGTATTTTGAAGGAATTGATCTGGATGAATCTTTTGAAATCTCACTTAGTCTCAAGCAAATAAGAATATTTTCTTGTTTAAAAAATTGTTTTCTGTTTATCAATATCTTCAATAGTATTTACTTAAGTAAAAAGTTTGATGAGGCACTGTCATAAAAATCATTGTGGTATCACTCAGAATTAGAGTCAGATTTTGACTTTCAATATCTGTAAATCTTTATTACCTTATTTTAAGATATAAGCTTTAAAAATATCCACCCTGTGGTGTTTCTTTATGAATAAATGAACCTATATATGAGTTTTTCATAGTACTTGTTACATAGCACATGCTTAATAAATGTATATGTTCAGTGAATGTATGACAAATTAAGCATAATTAGTATGGTCTCAATGGCATGCTTAAGGAAAATGTTAGTACTTTTTAGGAAAATTGGTTGAGAAATAATATACTATGTTGAGAAATAATATACTATGTGAGAGAAATTTTGTGTATAATTTCTTATTGTATATATGTCACTAATCTGTTAAAAATTTAGGTTGGGACTAAGTATATCCTAGTTATAGATTATCTTATCTTATCACTTTCTTAGTCTGTACACTTCATGAAGTTGCCCATCACCTTTATACCTCAAGATTTTTAGGGTTATGTAAAAGTACACACAGAGGGTAAAACCCACTTATAGATAAGGACCTAGAATCTGAAATTAGAAGATATTTGTAATGGCTTCCATCCTATAATCTTATCAGAATACATTAGAGAAACTTCAAATACTGCAATGTGGCACTGGTTGATAATAGCATAATACATTTATTTATACTATAACTTTTTCTTTTTGATTACCGTATTGAATCAGAGTTTTAGGAAACAAGACTAGAATGTGAAAAAGCCCAGGCAGACTTTTTCATGTTTCTTGTCTTTGGCAAGGAAAGAAATAAATGTTGAGACCAAAGTCACAGAAAAGCAAGAGATTTACTAGTAGACAAGTGGAAGACAGGAGCCACTGAGGAAGTGAGAAGTAGGTACCTATTTGACTATGACGGACAAGAAATCAGGATTTGGTTGTGTGGTATCTCTGCATTGTATTTCTTGCTTATTGACTGGGTCCGGAGTAGAGGTACTATCTTCTATACTACACAGGCCCACTGAGATTGTCCATGTTACCTGGCCTACCTTCCCCAGACAAGCCTTGGTCCGTCACTCTAGCATTGTGTTTGTTCGTGTTCTGAACTCTCCAATCAGACTGAAAAATGAACCTAGGGCTTTGGGGTAGGGGTCCAGGAAAAGGACACCTCCTGGCTTCAATTGAGTGTTTTTTCAACCAGGCATATAAGCGGAGTTCAGGACTTGGGGCACCCTGCTCCTCACTTATTGCCTATACACATTTTTTAGCTTCCCCTGTTAAAATCTGAGTCACGGGTTTTGGAATAAACACACTGCACTCAAACATGATGCAAGAACAAGAAAGGCTGTATTACGCTACCTTAAGCTAGGGGCCAACCTCAACCTGGCCTACCACCTAAGCAGTCCCACCAGAACATGGAGGGTGGATCCCCTCTGCCCCCAGAGTCGAGTCTTTTATACAGTTCTTAGATCCTGGTGGCCATTGCAGTGGTCTGTTACCAATGGGTCATCCTCCAATTGGTTGACCTCTGTCTGGGGATTGGTCTGGCAAGCTTGAAAGGCTGTTCTGGTGGTCTGGTGCAGATGGGTCATCTTCCGGTTGGCTTGTCTCAGGCAACTAAGTCAATCAAGCTTGTCACCCTCTGATTGGTCAGAGGCTAGCTCACTCCCGGTTTCCTGGTTTCCTGGAGCCAGGAGATTCTTGGGCTGAAAATGACCTTTGGCCTAGAAGTGTGGCTTAGACCTGTTGGCAATAGTTAGGTCAGACTATTTTACATCACCCCCTTCAATATGCCCAGCACACTGCTAAATGAAATGTATAGCATAATAAATGAAAAATGCTTCCTTCTATGTATCTTATAGTTTCAAGTAATAGCAAAATTCCTTAGTGACCAAGAAGTGCCCTGAATCCCCCAAACAAACATGTGCCCCTTTCAGAAGGGGTCCAAATCATTCTTTGTGCACAAATGCAAAAGAAGCATACTTTTAAAGATTTTTTTTAACAGAGAGAGAGAGAGTGAGGAGGAAGAGGAGGAGGAAGAGAAAGGGAAGGAAAACAGAAGGGTAGAGGGAAGGGAGGGGGCGAGGGAGGGGGAAGAAATCATTTCTTCTATCCCCTTGGGTAAATGCTTAGTCAAACAGACTTGACCCTGAGGTTCCCATAAACCAAATGTTCAACTATCACCATAGGAGATAGGTTCTCTTTGTGATGTTTATGTGATTCATTTAGATCTTTCCCTCCAGTCTCCAATTCACTGTTGGAAAAAAACAGACTTTAGGTAAAGGTGCTAGGGTGTACCTTCCTTTGTCTAAGAAGGAATCAAAGTGCAGAAATTGTTCAATACTAGTAATATTTGTCACATCAGGGAAGTCCTTTTGAGAAAGTTACATTTAATTTGAAAACTGGTTAGTGTGTGACCAAGCAGCATCCAAACGATTAAGGAGTGAATGCTCTATTTGGACATACAAAGATAAAAGAAGCAGATTCTTAGTGTAAGCAATTTTTAATAGAATTTTTGCACAGAGGGACACACACACACACACACACACACACATACACAGAAGGATTTTACAGTTTCCCAATAAAACTCCAAAAATTGTTTGGGCAAATGCTTGGCCAAACAGTCTTGGCCTGAAGTGGAATCAACTGAGGCTTGAAAACTTGCCAGAAATCTAGGCACCTTCTGTCAGAGAATGACAAGAAAGGAGTTCGCTATATCCCATAGCTGAGACATAAGGAAAGAATAAAAATTCAAAAAATATGCCCATAATCCACTGTGAAATCAAGATAACAGCTACCATTATGTGTGCCTGGAACAAGCATCAGCTTCGCCATGTATCTCACCCTGGTGTCATTCCAAGTGTCTCTTTCCAGTATCTGTACATGTTTCTCCTCCAAGTCCTTCACATGTATACATGTGTACTCTATTTATACATCTACCCACTCCTTCCCAACTGAATTCTATTCAGGACATCTGAATAAATGCAAATTATTTTTTTCTATGTGTAAATAATTTCCAGTGGAAATGATTTTGCCTCTGAATGTCATAAAGCAGTTATAAAAATTAATTTTATAGTTATTCTAGTGTAGAGATTAAAATGTACATATATTGGAAAGCTATTTCTTTGAGGACTGCAACCTAAAGCTTGTCACAAATCTTCAGACCTATCCCTGTAAGTACAGATTATGCACCTGCAAAAAGACAGAGATTAATGATGAGGAACCTTATCAGGAGCCTCTCTTATTTTCCTTGCTATAAAATGTAACTTATGGAATCACTCCATCCTGAAAGAAAAGCCTACATTTTCATTCCCTTTCTCTCTTCAGGTACCAAACAGTTTTTATATGTTAAAGAAATGGATTTTTATGAATCAGGAAAATAACATTTTCTGGTTGACTCTTAGGCATAAATTTTGTAAATACTAGACAATAAATCATAGAACACTGAATAATATATGTGATGTTATAAATTTAATTTCGATGTTTTCATGACTAGCTAAACAACATAATTCATCCACTGTGTAATCACACCTTTTATAACAATTCTTATATACATATATCAGGTTAATTATAGTCTATGTATCTGACAAGGATTTTATGACAGCTGAAAACACTTTTCATTTCTCTTTAGAGGTAGGTGATATCTTTTCTTCTTTTGGACTCATTTTGTCAATTGTATTCAGTATGAATGCTTGAGAAAGGCTTTAAATCAAGTTTTAGAGAGTGTTAATATTTTCAATGTAATTCCATGAGTTCTTTCTATAGTTAACTTTAACCCTGAGTTTTACACCAAATTTCATCTTCTTCCAATACTTTCTCAAAGAAACCTAAGATGGACATGCTATTTTTTGGTTATTGACACTAAACAATTTGCCAGGGATGAGAAACTGTTTACCTTTTGTCTTTTCAACATGGAAATTTCTAAACCCTTATAACTGTGACACTCAATAAAATTGAAGGAGCAATATTTCTTTTCAAGCCACCACAATTCTCAAAAAATGCATTGCTCCAAATTTATTGATATCTTTATGTACCATGCAAGAATTGTGGCATAAATTTACAAGAAATGACTCTTACTTTCTAAGTATTCTGAGTTAGGAAGTGGAATGTATACAAATCTATGGTCTGAAAATATAAGTAGTAGACTTAAAATTTCCACAACAACATGGAAATCATATATTAAATTCAGAAAATAAAATATAAAATATGAAGAGTCTTCATGGAGAACACTGTCACACGAAAGTTATGCATATATTGACAGCACCCTGATTATTTTATTCATGTGGTATGTGTGAAGACCAGGATACTTTTGTTTTGATATCATCAAAAAGTTATATGGTGTATTAAAGCAAATTATAAATCTAGTCCTTTCTTCTAGGTCAAATTTTCAATTTTGGTTTGTCCTAACTTGCATTCTACATTAGCAAACATGATTATTAATATGTTGCTTACATGTTCCAAAAAGTCACCTAGTCTGATGATGTTTGGGCATCCAAATTAAATAGATTTGTGTGTTTCAAAGATCATACATTGTATGTCATAGATCTCTGAACCACCTCATAGTTATTTTAATTATGTAGGCATTTGAATGGCTATTTCAAAAAAAATAGGGAAAGAGAAGTAAAAATGTACACAATTATAAGAAGATAGGAAACACCATGAGTAACGAAATTCAAATAAGTAAAGTCTCTAATAGTTTGCTTTTTAATTAAAAATATTTTTATCAATAAGGAAATATGATAATAATTAGCTCTTCAAAATAAAGCCAATTTGTCAGAAACTGTGCATGGGAAGAAGAAAACAGGCGGGAGAAATTGCCATGGTCTAAGAGGAGAACTCAATCATAGACCAGGATTTAGCAAGCATGGACAAGTCAGTTTATTAGTTTCCAACTCCCTAAAATATACTGATAAAGGAATGGCTGTAATGTGGTAATACTTAAGTGAAAAGGAAGGTAAACTAAGATCCCATGATATGTAGCATGTGGGGGTAGGGACATCCATTATCTTGCAGAAAGCACGTTTAGGAGCAAACATCTTTATCTTTCAGTAAAACGACTCAGGTGGGATAATCATAAGAGGATATAGGACAGCAATTCACTGATAAGAAACCTGCCAGAACCATCTTCAGTGTACTGAAGTGATGTTTGGAATGAATAAGGGTGTTCCCTTGTTCATCACATCTTTCTTATTTGTTTATGGCATCCTACACCAAGTATTTTCTTTGAGTGTGCTGGCTTTTGGTAGGTACTTTGTGTTAGTTAAGTAATTTGTTTTCCAGCTGACATTTATAATTAAAACACACTCACACACACACACACACACACACAGACACAGCAGATGCCTTAGGAAAAAAGTGAATAACTAATCCAAGTCCTAAAGTTCGTAAGTAGAGTTGGGTCTCAATAATAGACTTTCTGTCACCAAAGTCAATATATAAATACACATGCAGGTATATGTATATTTTCTAACGTTGAAACTGCTTTCTATCAGATAAAGTGTAAATGACATCATGTGCAAAAACACATTTTAGCTTATAAGTCAATTAGCAAGATTTAACAAATCAGTTCAGTTAAAAGCTAAAAGTTTTCTCTTGTAATATTTAAAATGGAATTCCAAGAGCAAAGCAGGTTCGAGACTCACATACTCTAAAATGATGTGCATCTAGCATGGCTCAAAATCAGTTTCCCACTGAGGCCACAGATCCAAAAATAGCATTGAGCAAAAACAGAAACAGAAAACAAAAACCAAATTATGAGGCCACCCCTCATGAGGTACAATGAAAAGAGTTTGAAGAGATTTCACTGTGGAGAATTATAACAAAACATTTAAAAATATCATGCAGGCTGGGCATGGTGGCACATGACTGTAAGCCTAGGAAGCCTTGGCTGGGGCCAGGAATCACTGTTCGAGTCGCACCAGGGCCACAGAGAGAACTAGTCTCAAAAAAATAACTGGGCGTGGTGGCATGCACCTGTAATTCCAGCTACCTGAGAATCTGAGACTGGGGATTTCTTGAGTCTGTGGTATCCCGGGCAATGTGAGCCTGCGATTCCACAGGCAAAAATAGCAAGACTTAATCTAAAAAAAAAAAAAAAAAAAAAAAAAAAAAAAAAAAAAAAAAAAAAAAAAAAAAAAAAAAAAAAAATATATATATATATATATATATATATATATATATATACCATGCAGATTAAATGTCTGATGCAAATGCTTTATTAAAGGATTGTTATTTTAAAAAATACACTAAGCATGACTCTTACATATGGCTCACCATAACTTTGGATTTATTCTTTATTTACCATTCCAACCTAATCTTGCCAGGGTTGAATCTGAGTATTTTGAGAATTTTATTATATTGAAAATCTTAATGGGAATGATAAATGAAAGAACCAAACTGGGTCCAATTTGAATTCTATAGTCTTAAATGGTAGACAATCAGAGGTAAAGGTTTTACTTCATTTTGAGTGGTGACACATTTAAATTATTTTGGATTTCTTTTTTCATGTTTTAGAAGTTTTCACTTATCTAAAAGTCTTTGTTTTGTAAAAGGGTTTTCGTTAAAAATGTGTTATATTTTGTTCTGATAGGCAAAATAGGAATTTTTTGTTTATTTTATTTTTTAATGATTGCACATATCTATCTATCTATTTATAATCTATCTATATAAGTATATATGTATATATATACATATATATGTGTATATATATATATATATATATTACATCACTGTCCGCCCCGAGGTTCCCCCATAACTTATCCCCTATAAACAATCTTCTCATGCCTCAGTTCTATATTTTTGACTTTTTAAAATTTTCCTTGTCCATGTGTTTGTTTATTTTTCCTAATTCCCTCATATAAGAGAGACCATCCCATATTTATCTTTTTCTTTTGGGCATATTTCTGCTAAGATGATTCCTTCTAGCTCCATTCATGTTGCTGCAAATGAAATAAAGTTGTCTTCTTTGACCAATGAATAATATCCCATTGTGTAAATACACCACATCTTTTTCAGCCATTTCTCAATTTTGGCACACTTGGGTTGTTTCCATATCTTGGCAATTGTAAATAGTGCTGTGATAAATATTCATGTACAGGAGTCCTTATGAATTAGTGTTTTTGATTCCTTTGGGTAGATTGTGGTATTGCTGGGTCGAATGGTAGTTCTACTTTCAATTGTTTGAGGATCTTCCATACAACCTTCCACAGTAGCTGGACCAGTTTTCACTCCCACCAAGCAATGTAAGAGAGTCCCGTTTTCTCCACATCCGCGCCAGCAATTGTTGTTGCCCCCTTTCAAAAAAGAAAAATGCCATTCTTAAAAGACCAATGAACCCAACAGAAACCAAAAAAGAACAATGAGAGTGGAGACTGAGTGAACACAAGGGGGTAGGGGGTGGAAGAGGGAAGGCATGCCAGTAACAATACCTTATTTACTTATGTAAGAATTTATAAGAATCAAGAAATAAAATAAAATAAATTTAAAAAGGCCATTCTTACTGGTGTAAGGTAGTATCTCAGTGTGGTTTTGATTTGCATTTCCCTGATTATTATTTTTTCATGTGACTATTGACTATCTGTATTTCCTCCTTGGAGATGTGTACTTTTAGTTCTTCTACCCATTTTTAAACTGGGATTTTTGTATTATTTTTGTTAAGCTATGTGAGTTCTTTGTGGATCTTTGTTATCAGACCCTTATCACTTGTATGGAAGGCAGAATAGGAATTTAACTTGGAGACAAGCAGGTGGGATTTTGCATATAGGACATTACCAGTGCATTATTTTAAAATGTATTCCTAACTTACTGATATATCTGAAATAATATATCTGTAAAAAGTGTAGTAATTGGGTTAAGCAAAACAACTGGTGTTACATTTTAAGGTGTATAAAAATGGTTAAATCTTTTCATGTGGCTTTAAAAAGCAGAGGGACAAATAATAGATACTAGTTCAAAGCAGTTTTAAAGTCAATATAAGATGAACTAGTACGTAATTCTAAAGTCCAGTATGAGTAACAGTAGTAGTTTTAGGGGAAATAAGAGATACATAATCTAAAATAGTTATGACTACTGCCATCTGTGACTTTCTGATTTATTCTAAATTTTCAATAATTCCAATTTTTGCTTTCAAATGTAGAAACATTTTATTTTAAAATGTTTTTATCTAGTAGTTTTAAGTTTTTGGAGAAGATGGTAGAGTTGGTAATGATTTAAATTGTTTCACCGTTGGGGCAGTTCTTCAAATCTGCACTGATTTTCATTTTATGCCTGGACAGACTGGAAAGCAACTTACCTTGGTACCAAGATGAAAATCTGGTCTTAGGGTTTTCTCACTATTTTTAAATGGATGCACTTTTTTCAGTTTATAAGTAAATTATATACCCTTTTTCATGATCTAAACTATTCTCATATTGCCCACAAAGATACCCACAGAGAAAATATAAAGCTTGAAAATACTACCATTTTATGGCAATCATCAACAGAAAAGCTTTCATAATCTCTCAGCATTCTCTTTCTTGACCCATAACCTTTATAAAGCAAGATATGTTTAGAACCCATCTTAAACCCTTCTTTTTGGAGTCTCAACCTATTGCCTCAGTCTCTTTCTCATTGTAGTTAAATAGAATTGTTTTTAAATAGAATAATTTCCTATCATTACAATCATGTGCTTCACTATACAATGGGACCATGACAGTAGAAATCTACTATGTAATTCTTACAAATTAGTCTATTATTTTTAAATCAAGGCAAAAGAATTAACAAAACACCATAATAATAATATATGGGGATGGTGAAAGTAAGGTGACTACCTATAGGGAAGAGGAAGTAAGAGGGAACAAAAGAGTAGATGGGATCTGTCTGGTGATGGAATAACCTTGCAACATTTATGGAGGTTGTCAGGAGGCTTATGTATATATCACAGTACGAAGCTATACTCCAGCAATTCATGTGGTATTAAAGACCAACTCTAAGTCAAACAAAATTCATTTAAATTCATTTAAAGCAGAGAAATCAAACCAAATTGAATTGGTCTTTCTTTAAAACACTGACTTGTATTTGCATATATATACATGTATTTGAATATATGCTCCTGATATGTAATATGTTATACAATTTTATGGGTGGCTATATGCATGCATGCACATATATACATATAATTACACAGAACAATGATCATGCATAGATTAAACTTGTGACCAGGTGTATACATGAAACCAAGTTACCTGCATACGTTTGATAATAATTTATTACTCTAAAGCCAGTCAAGTAATATAATATAGTTGAACTTAAACCTTATTTTCTTTTAAGATCACCCTTCTTCAATTCCCTAGTGGAGGATAACATAGACTGAGTCCTGAGTTAAGTTTCCATGGGATTGATAATGTGATGTCCCGTTTTTGGCATCTGGCAAGTAACTGATAATCCCCTATCTGTAAAAGCTAATGAAGCACTCAACAAATATATATTTTATTCAGTTTAAAAAATAAAATTTAGTTTCTAAATAAATTCTATTTGAAGTAAATTTAGTGACTGGTAGTTTGCATGAGGTCGGTAATTTTTATTCATTTTCATTTAATCAAATATACACTAAGAGATTTTACTCTGGCTTAGAACCTCTTCGAGGTGATATGAGTATGGACACAGAAGTGAACAAAACAGAAAAATATTCCTATTTTCACCTTCTAATGGATAGAGGCAAAAGGTAAGGAACATAAATAATTGAAATATATAGTGTGATAGAAAAAGTACCATGGAGACAAGGAGAAAAATTGCCTGAAGAGACAGAGAGACAGACAGAGAGAGAGAGAAGAAAGAGAGAGAGAGAGAGAGAGAGAGAGAGAGAGAGAGAGAGAGAGAGAGAGAGAGAGAGAGAAACTTTTCAGGGAACACCTAAGGAGCTGAGGGGTGAGCCCTGTGTAGGAGAAAAACATAACAAGGAGGAGGGAGACTGTGAGGAGGCCCTAAAATGGGAGACTGGGCAAGATATTTAAATGACATAAAAGAGGCAAAGTTTTGAGGTGCTTCTCACCTCTCCACCATCCAAGGCTGTCCCATCTCACAAAATAAAAACCAAAATGTTTCAGTAAACTAGAAGATCCTACAAAGCTGAGTTCTCCTCAGGTGTATTGAGAGTAGATACGAGTAGAAGCAGGATGTGTATTTAGAGAGATATTATCATAAACAGGAGACCACCCACAACAGATGGGACTAGAACAGAAACAGTAGAAGTTGCAATAAGTTTTCAGTTGGATATGTATTTGGAAGGTAGCAGCAACAGAATTTGGTAACTTGAATTGTGAATGAAAGTGAGAAATCACCCATGTCTCCTAGGTTGAGTTGAGTATATGAAAACTTAAACATTGCCCCACTTCCTTCTAAAGAAGGAAGACATAAAGAGAAGAAAAGAATGGCTGATTGTTTTTCAGATAAAAGACAAATGGCCACTGTGAGTTAACTTAGGGAAGGAGAGCACAGATGGTGTCTGCTCAACACCTCTGCATAATATTCTTTCCAAGACCATGGTACCGCTATATGAACATTTATTATTTCCTCAACAACTTCCCTTGAAAAGTTTCTCATTTTGGCATGCAGAGAATCTAGATTTTGGAGTCAGAAATATTTGTAGATACATCAGATTTCTGATAATAATTGATGAGATTCTTTTTTGGGAGCTACTAAAAAGAAAGGTGCTCTAACTATCACTATTATAAATTTCATCATTTGGCTGAGATTAAAGGTTCTACCTACAGCTTTTCTCTCAAACCCTTTTAAAGAATTTGAGAGTTACACAGTCTGTTGAGTTTATATAATTAACATGTGGCTGGCAATGAATTCATCAACCTATTTATTTTTTAAATGAGTACAAAACAAGAAAAAATAGTTATTCACAATATAATTTTCCTGACCTTAAGGATAAAATCTCACCCAATTGGAAACAATCTTATTTATGATGGAAGTCTGGATATTATGCATGAATCATAAACACTGCATCCCTATTTCAGCACTAATTATATAAAAATCAGTAAATGCTTTAGAGCATGCATCTTATCAACCAAATCCAGACAAACTATGCTATCATTAAGTAATTTTATGAAAGTAATTGCCTGTATGAAAAATCCATCTTCTGTTTTCCTCTCCTTTTGAAGAATTTTCTGTTGTTAGGAGAGAGAATGTTTTCCTTTCAGCCCAGAAAAACTAGCCCCAAGGCCTACAGAAATAACCTGATAAGGTCTTCTAATGCCAGTGTATAATTAAACATGATTCACAATAATATATGTGACTTATTAGTAGTAACCTTACTACTTACTACTGTCTTAATTACTACTGTCCTTAACATCCATGCTATTTATATGGATTCATGATTTTTTTTTCTATTAGCCCCCAGACTATATCATATGTGTTCTTGTTTCTAGGACAGGAAAATATAATTTATTGATTCTTCTAGTATTTATTCATCCAACCTATCTGTATTAACTCAGTACCCTGGTCTAGGTATGAATTAACAAACAACAAGTAAGAAATAGTCCCCTGCCTTCCAGAGCAATGCTCTCAAGGGCAATATCAAGGGATATTGTCTGGAAAGATGAAAATTATCACACTGAAGAAATAAGTGAATTTTTGAAGTCTAAAAAATATTTCCTTGCTACAACATATCTCAGAATCTTCACAAGGTATGGGATATTTGATTTCCAAGGAATTGCTTAGTACAGCATATTGTCTAAACTATTTAATCAATAAACATTTATTTAATTAAGCATTTAAAAGTGTTATGTTACTAAGCAATGCTAGTCTGATGTCATGCTAGAATATACCCTATAAGTTACAACTTCAGTGCCAAGCTCACAATCATTTAGCCATGAACAAGTTAACATCATGGACTATTTTAGAGAGAGAATATCCATCTTAAAAGTTACTTAAATATTATTTAATCATCATGCCCTTCTTCCAACATTTCTTCCACTTGCTACCCATTTCTTATGAGTCATTTCAGAAGACTAAGCTTCATGGTTGCCTCCTCCAGGTGATCTCTTAGTAGGAGGATGTACTACAGGGGATATGGTTGCATTTACTGGCATTTCTGATATAAGAAATGCATATATGACTGTAATCCCTGGCATAATGAAAGCAAAGGCATTTCCTTTGTTTTATTTGTATGCAATGCAGAATTACCAAAGAGGCTCTGAGTACTAAATGTAGGAAAGTTCATACCCATATTTACTAAAACAATAAACATTTAATGTGATTCTCATGATTAACGTGATTTAACGTGATTTTTAATTTAATGTATTTGTCATGCAATAGAGAATCTAGTCAGAGTTACTGTCTTTCAATCGTTAGAGATTAAAAAGTGAAATACATGTGCAATTTCTCCTTCCTTAAAAAAAAAAAATTGTCAAGGTGTAATTTCTATACCACAAAATAAACCATTTAAATAAACAATTTGGTGTCATTTTTAGTGTTAAATTCACAATGTTGTACAATAATGACCTCTAGATTGTGTCAAAATATTTCTGTCATTCCCAAAAGTAAACCTGTATCCATGTATCCATGAAGCAGTTGTTCCTGTCCTCCCCCGCTCCAGTTCTCTTGAAAGCACCAATATTCTTTTTATCTCAAGCAGAATCATTGTTGTTTTCACTCTCTCTTTACAGTCCTCAGTTTTCATTGACAAACAAATATATGATATTAAAAAGTGTACACTGTGGTAATTTAGTATATACTGCAAATGTAGCTATATAAGCATATAGTCATGACATTCAAGATGAATTCGTTAAAGACTGCTTTATTTTTTCTTTCTATTATGTTCTACTCATTCTGTTCTATTCTGCTCATTCTGTTCTACTCATCTATCCTATTCTCTTCCATTTCAAACCACTCTAGTTTTGCTATTCTGTATTGTGTCCCTACTTTTCTAGAGCTCTGAATACATAATCTGACTGCCTACCCAATACCTAATAGACCCACTGATAAATGTCTTACTTTTATAAAAAAAAGAACATTAGGAAATTAATGGTTAAATAAATGATTTGAGATTTAATTTTAGTTACCACAAATTTTGAACCAACATTAACGTCTCAAAATAAAATTGGAAAGGGTTTATATGCTTTGTGTCACTTAAAAGAAGCTGGTATAGAGCATCTACATGCACCTGGAATGTTTTTGGCAATTACATTGAAAGAACATGTCTTAAATGAATCATCATCCAACACACATAGAACTACTCTAAAGATCTATACTAACGATGATTTTACTTATAATTAAGGGTCTAAGAAAGCATTGAGAGATTAAAAGGAAAAAGAAGAGCTGTGGATGAATGCAAATGCATGTATGCTTTTCTCTAGGGATCTAAATCAAATCCTCATTGTATAATTTGATTTGGTTACTCATTGTTTCTAATTAGAAATAATCACATTTACATGATTTCCCCCTCCTTTTTAGTTTTTTACCAAAATTACTTTGCTCAATTATGCCACTTTATGGTTTCATGTAATTTGTATCTCTTGACTCAACCGTTCCCCCACATCATTTGGAATGTGTTTTATTTTTTTAAGAAGTGAAGGTTTGAGAGCTGTTCTTAAACTGATCTTGAGATATAAGTAGTTCCAGTAAGCACAGAAGCATGCTAAAAGCAAATGGATGGATTTTTGAAAGTCCAAAGCTAGGAGGATGCTTATTACTAACTATATGTGCAATTAATTAAAGATTTGATTATTTCAGAAAAAATAAATTGGCAATTTCTACTTTTTAAGTCATTAAAAATATGTCTGTGACTCTAGGGGGTTTAAGTGTATGTGCAAAAAATTGTCTGCAGGATCTTTGATGTTGCAAGATTTCTTTAATAGAAATTCAACTTAAATATATTCTGCAGTCTTAGCTCTTTATCCCAAATTTTCTAACCTTTTTCTCCTCTGAAAGTATGTATTAATCCTCATTTGTATACCAGTGATGTTATAGATTCACTCATTAATTTAAATACAGTAAGATTATTTTTCCAATTTTATAATGGCATGCAGATTTGTAGAGGGTTCTCAAGTTCATTTATAAAGAAATTGAGATTGGTGAGCATATGATGGTCCAATAACTAACAAAATACAGAACTAATAGGGACATCAAAGTTCTATGGGATAGTACACCTTCTGCTACCTAGTTTAGGTGTTGCTCATATTAAAAGAATAGGAAAGAAATGCTGGGAATGCACAAATTAAAGGCATTTTTCTTTGTTATTTTTATATATACATATTATATAGAAAGATATAATATTGCATATTACATATTATATATAGAGATAATTTGATTGTAAGTTATTAAAACACTTATTATTCTTCAACCTCAGTTATTTTTCAGCAGCTCATAGCTTAACTATTAATCAATAAAATTATGTTGATGTACAAATACCTGTTGTATATCTGACATGTGTCAAACATCTACTTAAAATTCTGGAACTATAATGGAGTGCAAGATGCAATATCTCATTGCTAGCATAAAATAAAAATATTAAACATGTAAGAATAATCAATATAACTCTATGAATGTGTAGTGAAGAGACTACTACAAAGTGATATAGTAGAGACAAATAAGGTCAATTGGCAGTTTTCATAATCCGTTTCAGTGATAATAGTGCTGTCTCTGAAAATGTCACCTTTGCCTGTGAAGATCTGTCTAAAAAGATCAGGAATTTAGGGTCTAGTGTTCCAAAAAAGAAGCACAACATATATGTTGAGATGAGAATGAACTTGTAACATTGAGGTTCAGTTGTCTTCATGGCCCAGCATAGCTGGAGTGGAGATATTAAAAATATTCCCAGCTCAGGCAAAGCAGAAGGGAATAAGAAATTAGAGTTTTGAAGGTTATGAAAATTTATCTGGACTTAATGCATAATTTTAATAGCCACTGGTGTTAATTTTGTTTGTTATTACAGATCATAGATTCAAAGTTATTTATCCATAGTTCAGGATCCTTTAAGGTCCAAAACCAAAATATAATTTTATTATGGGAAAATATTGTATGAGGCAAAATTTTTTCCCCACTGTCTGCTGAAAGAATTCTTACTTAGTAGTTATTTGTACCTAAGTTCAATTAATGGCAAGTGCTTCCTTGCAAATTCAGAATTTTAGATAAAACATTTGGAATAAGGGCAGAATAATATATATCATAATGCATTTTAACAAACTGCAGGCTATGTGTCTTCTATTTGAATTTTAGTAGTAATTATTAGTTTCAAAATAGATCTTATCTTCATATAGAGAAAGAATATCTCTACAGTGCAAACTTCTTAAAGCAGATAAATAAGAGGAGTAATATTACAAAATAATGATCTGTGTAATATTATGAAGAGTGATGGCAATTTCACATGCAGCAATCTGTAATTTTTATCTA
This sequence comes from Uropsilus gracilis, assembly GCA_004024945.1. Lineage (NCBI taxonomy): Eukaryota > Metazoa > Chordata > Mammalia > Eulipotyphla > Talpidae > Uropsilus > Uropsilus gracilis. The sequence goes on from PVHY01011501.1 coordinate 29,456, forward strand.
TATTCTATGAAATCACTTAGTTTTTCCTAAACTATAGATAAATTATGATCTGTATGTTAAAAAAATCAAGTGGTGATGTAATATCATTGCCTGTCTTTACAAATTTTAAATCATTTCACATAATCACTAAGTGTAAAATGTGACATTTAACAAATTTTAATTGCAATTTTATTTCCACATGTAATAATGTGTTACTACTTCCATTCCTCCACTTCTAATTCATCAATCTGCTCAACTGTCTGAGATAGTGTATTGTGAATTTGAGTATAAGGATAAAAGCAATGTTTATGAGCTGCCACGCATAGGAGAGCAAAGTAATTTGTTCTCTTAGTACCCTGAGTGAAGAGAAAAACAAATAACAGTAAATGTAGAGACAAATACTAATTTAAAAAGTCCCAGCCAAATAGGATCTGGCTAGTCAAGGTGTAGATAAATATGGATTAATAAATTTCTGACAATGATACTGCTTTGAAATCAAACAGCCTGTGTTTAAATCTTTACTCCAAACCCTTTGACCTTGAAAAAATCCCATATTGTCTTGAAAGCTCTGTTTTCTCAGTTGCAAAAACGGGAATGGTAATGTCTTTCTCATATACTTACTGAGAGGTTTAAATGATAATATATGAATACTGTTTTTCTTGGAGAAGCTGGGATATAATGTTTGTTTTATATACTCACAGTACACAAGGTCAAAATATCACTGTATGAGTCATTTCCATATTTGGGATAAAAAACTATATCAAGGCACATGCATCTCATTTTCCTTTGAATGTTTTCTATTTGTTGTCCAGTGATTTTCTTTGTCTGCTGCACATGAGCTCCCAGGTACCTGTCGCTTGACAGTTGAGATGTTTAGAGGATTAGAGCACTGAATGGCAGGTTGACTTAGATTATAGCTCTGTTCCTGGGTAGTTTGCCTTCATGTCCTTAAAATACAATACATCACAGACAAGATTGATGCTAACAAAGAAGAAGACAACAATTCTCTTATTGTCAAGCTGAACAATCCAACATAACTTCAAAATGAAAATTGGACTTGGATATCAATTCTTTTTTTCTTTCAAGGTAGAGAGATGTTTTCCCCATAACTCAAAAAAGAGAAAGTACATTAATTCCTTCAACAGGAAAACATATAGAGTATTGTAAATATTGTTATGCTCATCAAATGTCCAATTCTCAGTTATCTGTAGCTGGAATAACCAATCAGTTGGCTGGTAAAATTTTAAATTAGTATTTGCTTCTAGGTTTACTATTGTTTTCCTATCACTGAAGGTGTTAAAAGCATCATTTAGTATTTTAAATAGAGAACATGGACTTCATAAAACTTAATACTTGATTAGTAGTAGAGAAATAACATTTGAGAATTTTGTTTTTAATTTGTCTTTATTTAAAGCTTCAACAAAATCATATTTGTATTATTTGATAGCAAAACAATTATAAAAAGGTTTACTATAATACAAAATTGAAAACATTACCCTCCCTTTCCTGTTGCCTACTGAAAGCCACTACTCTGTTCATTTAATATCCTTTGTTTCACATCCTTCAACAATACCTTTATACTACTCAAGAAAGTATGAATATAGATACTTAGCCTTTTTTTTATTCAAATGATAGTTTTCTTTTCCTTGCCTTTTTCACTTATAAAGTATACATAAATATATATATATAAACATTCAATTATAATTGATTACATAAATGATACATATAATGTAATCTACTTTTGATGGACATTTGTTTCTAATTCCTTACCATTAAAACATTTATGAGCTATTATACAGCTCATTAGATATATGTAAGCTACATTACATGAAAGATACATGTAAGTTACATTAGATACATAATTGGATATATTTGTAATAGTGGAACCTCTAGATCAAAAGTTGTATAAGTTTATACTATTCATAACTATTGATAAATTGCCTTACATAGAAATTGAATTTATTTACATTTCTATCATGATCAATTAATACCTTTAACTAAAGGGCAATAGACAATTTAAATGTAGTAATTGTTTTTATTTTATCAGTATTATGGTTGAGCATCTTTGCATAACAATGAATTGAGTATTTACAGTATAAACATTTTTTGTATTGTTACTGATACTTATTTCATTAGTGTTTTTATCATCTTGGGCATTACTATGAAGATTCATATAAATATATTTAATTTAACTCTTCTGAGCATCATAATCTCTCAGTAGAGTTTTAAAATTTTCTTAATGCTCTAAAAGTGTTTTAAAATTCTGCTATTGTTATTTAATCACTGAGTAGAATTACATAGGAAAACTCGCCTGTTGTATTTTTAAGGCAGTAATTTTTGCCAAATGTCTCTTTTCCTCAAAGGAAATTATTTATTTATATTTTCTCTTTCTCAGATCATCTCTGGTCACTTATGTTTCAGAGAAAATTATGTAATTTTTTCCTGAAAGTTGAGTTTTTGTCATTCCTTTAACATGCTCTCTTACTGCTTTTACTTCTCATTAATAATTTGTTATTGATTTGTTTTTTCCACCTAGCATTTTATCATTTTCTCATCTTCATTACTATAATATTAATGGTAATACTATTTTATTTCATACAATATAAGCTTAGTTGTTTTCTGTTTCCTCTTTTTTGAACAAGTCTTTGAATTCTTTGTCTTTAGCATATTACATTTACCTTTAGGTTTCAATTGCTATCCTTTTTAAAAATAAAGTTCGAGTTTAGTATATAGTTGATTTATTTTCATTACTTTAAAATGTCTGTAATTTTATATACAGCAATGCATTTTCCTGTGTCACTTTCTTAGTGTTTATATTATTTTGTTTTCAGAAATCCTGAAAAATTACTGCTTTCCATTTTGATATGAGTATTTTAAAAGGAGGCTTTTTTTTTATTTGTAGGAAGAAAAATCTTTTCTTCAATTTTTCTTTTTAAAATTCTAGACTATAGGACTCTGGCATTACAAAATTTTCAATACCTTTTTTGTATTCTGCACTAAAGTATTTTTCATAATCACTGCTTTTTTAGTCTTCCATGAGGACTATCTATAATAATTCATGAGTGGGCTCTGCATTGTCATCATTTTTCTCTGCCATTAGTGTATTTCTATTCCCTTTTTTATTTTCATTATTTATAATTTATAGGCATTTATTGGTATAAGTTACATACATTATAAAGCACCCTGATTTCTTTTATATTATTTTCTATATGTGTGCGTACTTTACTGATAGTAAGACTTTTACTCTGGTTATCTTACTTTGTTTTCCTGATATAATATTGCATATTATTTATTTCCAAACTCCCAAAGGACTTTGTTAAGGTACATCTATTGCATATAGTAATGAGTACAATTTTGCTCTGTGATTCAAATTAAACTTGTTTTCCCTCATTGGTGACTTAAACTTTGAAGTTTTTTTTTTTTTTTTAATCTATATTCATATTCTCCTGGAACCAGAAATTATTTCTTGATCAATACTTGTGTTTCCTTCAGCAATAAACATACCAGATTCCATTGCCTCTGTCTCTCTCCTTACTCAAAATATCCATATCTCCATTTATTTATTTTCACTTAGTCCCATTTTTTTGTTAGTGATACATTTTTTTCTGTATTGAGAGACATATATATATATATATATATATATATATATATATATATATATATATATATGTATAGACTTGCTACTATAATCCATGGGTCTGTTACATGTTTAATTCTGTTTTTAAAGCAATCAATATTCATTGCTAATTCCTTGTGTGATGATTTGCCAATAATCTTTTGTTTGACTAAAGTTTCTGTAATAATTTTAACTAAATAAACTTCTGTAGGAGTAAACATCATCTGTGGTCTTCCATATGTGAAACTTTGTACACTGTTTCTCTAGGGGATGGCATGGTTGGATTAAAATTTTCTTTAAATTTCATCTTTTTAAAAATGCTCATAGATATTACTCTACTAGTTTCCATTAAAAAAAGGAAAACATCCCTTTCCTGTGGTCCATTGTTTTTGAGTTTTTCTATATGCTATCTGACATCAGTCTGATTTTTTTAGTGAAAAAGTTGGTCCTTTTGTAAAGAATAGATTCACATTTTTGTTATCATTAGTCAGTATTTTAATAGATGGTAACCCATATTGACTTTTCTGTATCAAATTTTGTTGGACATGATGTTCCGTTTACAGCGATTCATGTATAGGTTTATTCTAGAGTAAGTCCTTGAATTATATCTTCATGGTTTTCTCTCTTCAAATATTTGATTTATTTCAGTGAAAAAGCCAATGTAGAAAATAATCATTCTCTTTTGCCTTATATCTGAAAGTTTTTCCTTTCTCTCTAAATGCTTTGTTCTCTTCTGTTTCATTAATTTCTTCATGTTGCTTTTATTAACTATACAGTTCCATCTTCACCAATTTATGGAAGAATAAGTTGTTGACATATCTTTATGTGCTTTTTTCTGTTTAAATATTTGATAACTTCTAGGGAGAATCCTATAAAGAATATTATATTTTTCTTTTACCTTATACTACAACTCCCTTTTTTTATCTTTAAATGCTTTTACTTCTTCCTACCTTATTTTACTGATGTTTTTTCTGATTGCTTTTTCATGTGTGTCTGCTTGGTTTTTTATTTTTTAATTTGCTTTATCTATTACTGTATTTTCCACAGTGTTTCTTCCATTTTATATTTGACTGTAAAAACTAATGTTTTTTTTCTTTTTCTTTATTAATTTCTGTGGTTCTCTCAACTTAATATTTATTTTCTCCTGTCGTTATGTGGTTTCCTTGATGAAGGAAATCACCTCATATATATGCCTCTAAATCTTGGAGAAATATTTATTCAGAATTTCATGTAAATTCCTGAAGTATTTTTCTTATCAAGACTTTAACAAGTTCTTCTGATTTCCTCTTTTATTTTTATGACACACACATATTTAGTATTATTATTATTCTCTAACATTATTTACTTGACTTAATAGAGGTAGCTGAGCTTTACTGGACCAACCTTTTACAGGATTCTTCTACCTTCTGATTTTTAAAAAACCTATCCCCCAAGCACACTTATTTTTTAATATGTAAATTTTTTTGTGTCTGAATGTGAAAATTCTTTTTATCTTTGTTTTAAAGTAAGAGAACTTCTTTATTAATTGGAAAAAAACTCATGGGTCTAACTTTTAACTCCTGCTATTCTTGATATCTGTGTATCTTCAATATATATAATATAACTGATTGAGTAAAGGGAGTCTCTGATTTAAATTTGCTGAATTTTCCCTGCTACATTTAACTATAGTCAGTTTTGTACTTGTCTTCTCACTTTACTTTATTCCTATGTGTCTGTATTTATTGCATATATATATATATATATATATTACATCATTGTACCCTGGGGTTATCCCACCACCATGTCACCTGTGAACCATCATCTTGATCTCTTGTTTTCATTAGGACCTAGTTTGACCCTACCCCACTGCCCTACCTTGCTTTATGCTTTAATTCTCTTGTCAGTTTGTTAGTCTTAACATTTTCTCATCTTTTTTTGTGTATCTTTTCAAATGTTTTCCATGTGATTTCTGTCCCATGGATTTTAATACCATTTTTTTCCAAATTGCACATCCTTTGTTTATGTACTATCAGTATGAGTCCATTACACCTAGAAAATGTTCTGAGCTTGAATTATTAAAAATCTAATGATATTTAGTGGCCTTATTTTTATCCCCTCTCTACAGTAGCTGCTATTTTCATCCTATCATGTCTGTGTAGCTTTTAACAGATTCTGTCGTTTTTGTGCTTGATTTTATTCAAGTATTTGATTTTATGTCTGTTCAATTACACTACTGACTATAAATACCAAAATTTCAATGACTTAGAAAATAGATATGTGTTTCTGTCTTGGATGGTCCAATATTGGCATTTCTGTTTGAGAGGCCCTGTAGTCTACATACCTCCATCACTGATACAGGAACAAGTTTCTTTCCATATTATTACTCTTCTCTCCTAACTGTGACTCCCAGCATCAATTTCTAGGTACATCTCCATTCCAGTCAACTGAAAAAGGAAAAAAATAAGGAGACATTTTAAAGGAAAAATCACCAGAAAGTTATATCCAATTCTCATGACATTTTGCTGGAGTAAAATCATACAATTTTACTGTCATGCAGAGGAAACTGGTATAGTCTAACTGTATGTTTGTAAGACAAGAACATGAGTTTGATCATCATATAACCTTTTCCACCAGAGCATGATACCGGAAGAGAAGTTGGCATTTCATGCTGATATCAGCATATGAAAATAGTATTACTAAGACTCACTTATATTTTGATATTCCAAGAGTGAGCCTAAAAATTGTAACCATTTAGTAAAGATTTGATGAAGCATTTACTAGATGATTGATGAGCTGGTGACTAGCTAAATATCTGGATATGAATAGATAAAATGGTTGTTTTAAAGAAGATTCTAGACAAAAGATGGGTGAATGGATCAGAAATTACAGTAGAAATTACAGTAGAGGTGGAGGTCAAAAGATTCCTCTTATGCAAGGTCATAGTATTTTCTTAGTTTCAGTCTTTCTTATTGACTAGTGCTAATGATTGAATGTAAGAAATATAAAATAAATACTGTGAATTTCAGTCCAACTTAAAGTTCACCATTACTCTGCTTACATTAAATTTACATTTGTTATTTGTAGTGAGATAAGTTTCCTTATGCACTTTGCTAAAGTTAATAGGAAACTGCTTCCAACTGCAATATTTGTTTGGAATTAGGTGAGACATTTAAAGTGTACCCAGGAAGTTGTCCACAAAATTGGGATAAAATTGTAAACTGTTATAGAAAGTTCAAAGTATTTATTCTGCTTTCACCTGGCTTATAATGAGGAAATTGATAGCAATGTGAAGCAGAAGTAATTTTACAAGGACTCTAAAATGTTCCAATGTTGAACATACTTCCAGACATTGTATCGGTGTGCTTTGAAGTTTATGCAGCTACTTTTTAAAGGTTTTTCAATGTTCTTCAGAGAGGTAGACAGAATAGCCTCTTAAACATATCCAGATCCTGATCCCCAGAAGTTATGAAAATGCTGTAAGGAGATTAAGTTTCAGCTAACATTAGGTTACTAATCAGCTACCCTTAAAATGGAAAGATTATTATAGATTATTCAGATGGTCTGTATGTAGTCAAAGGAGCTTTAAGAGGGAAGAGGGAAGGAGGGAGGAATGTCAGTGTCAGTATAGTGTGATATGAGACAGACTCAAATGTCTCTTTCTGGTTTTGGAAATAGAGGGAATGAGTTGCAAGTCAACAAATAATAGATGACCTCTAAAATTTGGAAAGCTCAAGGAAACAGATTATCCCTTACAATCTCCAGAAAGAAATGTAACTATGATTTTAGCTCACTAAGACTCATTTGGATTTCAGATCTTTATAACTTAATATTTTAAATTTGTTTCATTTTAAAAGATTAAGTTTGCAGTGATTTTTTATATGCAAGGGGAACCCAAGACAGTAGACCAAAATGTTCTTAAGCTACAAATCATACATTTTTGCAACAGTTGTAGTAGATCACCATGATATAAGTAGTCTGAATGCCTGAGTGTAGATTCTTGAGCTGTCTGAGCAAATTTGTTCTTTTATTTGCCTTATTCATCCTGATCAAGCTGTGTTATACTTCTATGTCTAGCAGGGATGATATATAAAACTTTTGAAAAAAAATCAGTTTATATGTAGTGCTAGATTACACTAACAGCAAATCTCAATGGTCATATTGATGAGGTCAAAGAGAAATTACAATGTTTTGTGATTCAGTTTAATAACCTTTTTTAAAAATTAATTTAGCATTCATCTAAAATACAAATTCATATATAACAGCTAACTTGTTTTCCTCTCAGCTTCTAAATGTTCCATTTTTCTAAAGTATACATTACATTTTTTACTAGGACATACAAGGACATAAAGAGCATGTTTACAAGCTGGACTAGTAAAAATTAAGAGTATACAGGAGAAAACATATTTGTGAATATTTTCAATATAAGGTATGTAAAGCAGATATGCAGAATGAAATTAACATTTGTAGCAGGTATACATTAAAAAAAAAAAAACCCTATCTCTAAGTGAGTTAATCATTTTTCTCAGTAACTTAATCATGATGGAGACTTACTTTTTTTTTTTTTTTTGGGTGACAAAATAAAAGGGTTGCTGGTTGAAAATGAGCTGAGATGTTACAAAACTAAGAGGTATTTTTCCAATAATTTTACTAATTAAATTGTTACCGAAAATTTGCAAAGTGATGTATATGCCCCATGGGAAGGTTTATTGCTTTTCTGAAGTATTCCAGCAAGAAATCAAACTCTGAGCACTTATAAAATAACAGTGTGTAAGGCCCAAAGTTAGATTAGCTGAATTGTTTTGAAGAGGCATCAAATAATAGATCAGGAAGTGACACTGTGGTTATAGAATAAAAATCACAGTTGAATTGTAACAAATAATTGCAAAAATAATTAAAGTCACAAATCCCCCCAATAACAATGTGAAGCAATTCTCTTTAGTGCCCCACAGGAATGGGGCTTGCTAGCTTTGATTGGGATTAAACCTGGAGGTAAAAGAAAATAAAAAACTGGTCTGGAAGAAATAATATTGAGAAAATATCATCAGTAAAAAAATGTGTTTCTGAAAAATAAATTTAGAAATCATGTAATTTCCATTTCAAAGGATGCAATTTATTATAGTTTAAATAATTTAAACGAGTCAACTGAAGTGTGGGTGTTCATATATGGACAGATTACCGATTCTTATTTTCTTTTTTTACTGTGGTAAAATAGAGCCAACATTCTTCATATTACTAACTGAAAGAGTGGGATCCTACCTAATTTGGTAGGTGAGGGTAGAATTTGCTTCCAAAATAACTATGGATCTGTTTTTTTGTAAGCAAATGTTGAATCTGGTGGAGTGAAATGATAGTCATTAAAATTTTGGTGCTTCTATAATGCACATACAATTCATTATAATATTCACTGTTGGAAGAAATCCTAGAAGTTGAATGAATAATATTTAAAATAATCTTTGAAATTATTTAACAAACCTACCAGTCAGAATGCAACCTGAAATACACAGAGCCTTTTCTTACATTCCGATTGGTCTTCATGTTAGCCACTAAGTCTTTAATGTATATATTATGAATCAAGTGTACTTGCCCAATTTGGATTTTTCAAGTTTCTTTGGAATTTAGCAAATAAGACTGTCCAAGTAATATATGCCAAAGGGCATATAAGGAAAGCCATAAAAATAATGATATAAAAACCTTCTCTTGAACTTAAAAACCTGGTTAGAAACCACATGCTTAGCACTGACTTTTCAAAGTTCCAATATTTTAAATCAAATTATTTTATTAAAACTAAATTATTTACAGGGACTCCATCCCATCATTTGTGCACTAAAGAGGACATTTTATACTTAAGGGATTTGTAATTACATGATAAGCAATAGATCCCTTCACAATAACTTTTTGGAATAATAAGATTGGTATATAGTTAAATTACAAAAATGAATGTGATAATTACACTAATAAGTGATATTTTAAATTCGATTTAAGGTATTTTCTTTTAATTGGGCACACTACACCAGTAACTCAGTTATTTCTTCATTATTTAAAGTTGCATTTGGGTACATTTTATTTATATTTATTTAATAAATAAATGTTAGTTTAGCATGTAGTATACCCAATTGCTGCATCATAGATCAGAAGAACATGATGAAAGATTGGGGAAAAATACATCATTTTATTTCTCTCAGAGTTTAAGATGATGGAGGATAGATGCAAGAAACTAAGTAATTACAATACAGTGTGATAAAGGATAGCAGATAGTTATTGGCCATGGAATACTGAGACTTGAAAAAGGAATCCAGGTTGGAGTGTCAGAACTGAATAGTAACGAAATACAGAGGGTTTGATAGCAATGTTCTAATAAAGAAAACAGCAAACAGCAGACGTCCAAAATTGAAGAAATAAAGAGATGGAGAGAGGAAAAAATACCAGCAACTTGTTAAGTAAATGGCAGAAATTCCTGATGTAACCTGATAAGTGTAAAAGGAAATGAAAATGAAGAACTGGATTCTTCTTCTAAGTATGCAGCACCTTAATTTAGCCATTCTATAAAGACAAAATCCAAATACTGTCAACCAGTGCCTGAAAATTCATATGTCTAGGAGACATGAATTACCTGCGATTTTCTCTTTCTCCTTCCTTCCTTCCTTCCTTCCTTCCTTCCTTCCTTCCTTCCTTCCTTCCTTCCTTCCTTCCTTCCTTCCTTCCTTCCATCTTCTTTTGAGATAGAGACAGTGTACTCTTAGAATATGGCTGTATCAATGTAGGAACCATGTAATAAAGGCGATGATCATTGCCTGTTGGTCCCATCTACTAAAAAATTCAGAGCTCTTCTTGACATTTTGCCCAGAAAGACTCAGTGTCCATTATGGCTGCATCACACCATTTTATACCTTCCTCTCTTTTCTTATTTCTATCACAGAAGTTACTATTATGAGCAAACCCCAGTCCCAATGCAACTTATTGGTGTGTTTTAGTTGCACAGTGCTATTTTTTTTTTTTTTTGGTCCATACAGCAGGTTTAAGTTTTAGATTGTCATTTACAAGTTCAGATTATCAATTTATTGCGAAAAAAAATAAAACAACAAAAAACAGAAGTTCTACCCATAATTGACTTTCATTTCTTCATGGGGGAAAGGGATGGAGTGAAATAATGGCACCTTCTGGAAGACAGGCAGGAAGGCACATGTTACTCTGCAGCACTCTTTCACATGCCCAACCCTATAAATATTAGCAGCTTTGTCCAGAGTATAAGTTGTCATGGCCATTAACCATCTGACTTGCTTATGTTAAGTCTTAGCCTTGTCCTCTGTTATCCTCTTTCTCTCTGCTAGAAGCATATTTCACTTTTTGATGAACCCAAAGCCATCACTTCCCATATGTTGTGTCAATGGACAACAAATACTACCATTTATAAAATATCAAAAATATCACTCCTGTGCTCAAAAATCTCCAAAAACTCTTCAGTTCTCTGAGAGCAACTGTCAAATTTCTAACATCAATTTCAAAAAAATTCAAGGGTAACCTATTTTCACCTAACCCCTCTACTTCTTTGTTCTTTGTTGCCAGGTTCAAGCACAAATATATTCAATACTACCCAAATCAGAGACTTTTCTCCAGGTAGAACATTCACCTCACAAAGCATGCAGGTATTTAACCCCTTCTTACTTTGTTCAGATCTGACCTTTCGAAAGGTCTAGCCTGATTACCCTATCAAATAGAGAAATTTTTTCTTTTCTCAGGGGAACTCAGTCTCCTTATTCTGATTATTTTTATGGTTTTTATCTTCACTGTTACAGTACTCATTACTTCCAAACCACATGAGTAGTAGATATGCTCTGTTTATTATCTATTTTTCTCCCTTAGAATGAATGCTCTATGAAGGCAAAAATTTGTATATTTTGTTTTGCTTTGTTATTGCTTAGTGATCTTCCCCAAGTCTCTAGACCAGTTGCTAAATATTATTTGAAAGAATAAATAAATAAATTATATAAAAATTAACCCCATCCTAGAATCTATTCAGAAAACATTCACATTTACCTTCAAAGGGAATTTTGTTTAAAAAGAATATTTTTATCATCATTGCAAAACAAGGATTAGTGTATATGTTATATAAACCTGAAGTAGTTTATTTTTAATTATCTCTTTCTTTTTTTTTTTTTTTTTGAGGTAGTATTGGCTAACACATTCATATGATTCAGAGATATAGGGTCATAATCTTCAGGTGAGTGTCACCACACCTTGCACACCACCATGTCACCCAGTGCCCTCTCCCATAGGCTACTGGGCATTCTCTCCAAGTTACTCCCTTCTTCTTCTTCATTTGGTATCCTCAGTTCCATAGTTAACACAACTAAAGTTTGTAATTGGTTTGGTTTTATCTGACTCATTATTTTGTTTCATTATATTCCAAATATAAGTAATGCAAGCCTGAAGTATCTAATCACAGTGAGTGTATTAATTCCTCTAAAGCTTGATATGAAAATATAAATGATCAAGCATTTCTAAATATTCCATATCTGACTACTAGTTGTTACAACAAACATTAATAGAAATAATAAAAATAGGCTTTACTAAACTTAAGCATAGGACACTATGCTAAACGTTTAATAAACATATTTCATTTAATCTGAATGAATTCTTAAAATACCTAACATTTCCCAGTGCCTTATTATGTCTATCATTTTGATAAGTGAATCAAGTTTTTAAGAAGTTATGGGTAGAGCCATCACTTAACCTCCTCTTAAAAATCCGGATTAGCAAACTATTATTCTATTAGTATTCTTTTGTAAATTATGTTTTGTGTCTAGGAACTTGAAAGCTTTTCATATTAATTAATGGTAGTAGGATTTAGAAACCCAAAGACCAGTCTACCAAATAATGCCAAATAAAAGCTTTCTACCTTCAGACACCATGGAAGCCTGCATTATTGTATGAGCTAGTGAATGTAATCTCTGTTTCATACAGACACAGGCAGACCTAGCCCATTAGACCTACCCTACACTCTCATCACCCACTTGTTGATTCAAAGTCTCCCCCAACTGACATAAGTATGGATTGTAGAATTGCTGCTGCTGATTTGTGCTAGAAGACACAACAGTAACCAGAGCACCAACTGCTTTCCAGAACAGGAGTGTAGCTTCATAAAACATTCAGTGATTTAGCCTATGTCTAAACTACAATATCCAAACTAAAACAACGTTAGTAGTGAAACAAAAATTAGAAAAAGAGGAAATAATCTTCTTTCAAATTGAACATGTTTCATTTTACACAAGCAACTCTTAGAATTTGGCCCCATAGAATGCTGGTCCACTTCACATAAAACATTCTTAGTATGCACTTACATATTCTAGTGAGAGAAAAGCAAACAAGAGATTGTCATCTGCCCCAGATTTTTGGTGTTTGAATGATTTCCTACAACTAGCATTGAGCTAGAATTGCCGTTCCCTTCACTCAGTGGCATAGTTATGTGTTAAAACAAAAAGAGGGAAAGAAAATCGCAACTTGGCCAGCAGACATCCTCCAAACCCAGCATAATTTTTTCAGTCTACATTTCCCAAATGATATTCCAACAATCATAGTAATTTAGCATGTTATGTTCTTGATTTTGGTGTGCAGAGAGTGGTTATGTCAGAAAATAAGGTATATTGTGCAGTTTGATACTGCACTTCAGCGAGGGAGCACCACCAGCTGACAATAATCAGGTGGGGAAGAGCAATTAGGTAGAAATTGCCCAGAATGTGCCTGAGCATAATGAAGGTAGAAAGGTGAAAATCACAGTGGTTTGGTCAGTAAATCAGGATTCCCAAGTGCAAAATGTAGTTTTGAAAGTATGAAAGTGTTGGTGAACCTCACATCTTGACTAAAGAGAGGTCAGTACTTTAAGCCAAAGGGTGGGAGAGCAGATCAAGTACCGGAGTCTGACTCACTCTGTGTGTGTGTATGTGTATGTGTGTATGCTCTGCCACATATGACTGGATGGAATAGTGACTTGTAAGGAAGCAGCAGGCTATGAACGCTGAGACTATGGCTACCTTCAGAGGAAATCATAGAGAACAGGTTTTGAAGAACATGATTATTCTTTAGAAACCAAAATTGCTAAGGATCCAAAGTCTGGGGAATGAGTTATTGCTTAGTTTGAGGAAGTAGTTTAGGATGATGGAAGTTTGCCTTTAAAAATGACAAAAACTACAGTAAGTCCTCACTACATTGATTGGTTCTTAAAATGCAAATCAAATCAAAATGAATTTAAATCCTCAGTTTGGGTTAAGATTATTATTTTCTCATCACTGTTATCATAAAATGACATTGAACAAAACTACTTCATTAAAGGAACATATATATATATATTATATATATATGGGAAAATATGGATTAGAAAACTGGTTGCTTATAGCAGTGCTTAATTTTTTGGTAACACTTTACTGCTTAGACCAGGAATAAAGATAAACCATCTCAATCACCTAGTGGCAGATTGGAAGGAGTGTTCAGAATCAGAGCTGAATATTTCTATGTGAAACTAACTATAAGACTTCAGGAAAATTACTTTAAATATCTAATTTTTGGACTTTTTAATCCTTATCAAGGAAATAATGCACCAAACTCAGAACTCATTGAAATGAGTTGATATATAGTTAGTTACTATTTAAATTAGTTAATGCTGTATTAATTACTTAGTAAATGGCCAAAAGATATTGCTTCTCTACTTTATTCTCCTTGTTATTTAAATAGTCATCTTCTAAAAACTTATTTCTTTTGAATTCAAGGTAATGCTGTTAAAACTACAGGAAAGAGGGTCTTGTAAATAAGTAAGGAAAATATATTTTAATATTCTACCATTTTATAGATCATTTGACTTTTTAATGTATCATCAAATAGCTTCCATTTGATTTTTTTTTCCATTTTTGAAATTCAGGGACATCACTTCTAACATTTAAGTTAATTTCTAATAAAAACATTACACTCAAATCACTTTTCCTTTACCCTTTTTTGCAATACCAAATCCAATTTTCTTAGTTTAGATAATATGTCACCTCTATGTCTCTTTCCTTAACTTTGGTATTATGTTCGGTCTATACTTTTTTTTACACCATTGTAATACTTATTCAAAAACTTTATTTTTTCTAATATTTATAGTTCCTTTACAATGGCACATGCAACAGAGAAAAAACCAAGAAATATCAGTGCCTGCCATGATTATTATTTTTATGTTTAAATTTTCTCTATAATAGTTATTTGTTGCCATGTAACTACTCATCTCCAAACTTACAGAGTGAAAACAACCATCATTAATTATCTCACAGTTTCTGAAGATAAAGTATCTGGATGGCACAGTTTATGCCTCTGGTACACACTTTGTCATAAGGTTGCATTTAATCTGCCTGTGAGCTGGCACTGTAGGCTCCTCTGAAGATGAGTTAAAAGTATTTAAACTTGGAATCTGCTTCCAAGTCATCTGGTTATGAAATTCGGTCCAAAAAAGGGGGCAAAAGCCTCCAATTTATAAGCCCTAAGTTTTTATATCACCCATGCGTAGCAGTTGCCACTCAAAATGCAGTTTAACAGCAGGACTTGTTAACAAGGGAGTTCAACAGGGAAAATGAAAAGTCCTTAAAACCACAAGTGGCCATCACCTTACCCTAGTCCCATTCTTAGTCCCAAAGTTTCCAATGACACAGTCCAAGATGGTGTCCTTTATCCCTCCAAACCTCAGAGGTAGGTACTCTGCGAAATCTAGTCCTTTCTCTGGCATCTTCTCTTTTCTTATTTTCTCTCCAATGTTCTGCACTGTTCCACATCTCCAAGGTGTTTCAAACTTCTTCCACAATTTCTGATGCACAAATCAGCTTTCCAAATTCCTTTCCATCTCCAGGTACTAGCTTTTCATATCACCTTGCTACAATGCCACACTCTTAACACCGGCCACTGTTCTACCAGGCACCTCCAGCTCACTCTTCCAAGGGACTTCTGCCCAGCCTGGTCACTCGGGTTACTCTTTAACTGCCTGCCATTCTCTTCTCTCCTCTCCCCAAAAGTTCTCTCTCCCACTTCTCCCCAAAAGTCTGTCTACCTCTAGTCTCTGCTCTTTGCTTTTTTTATCCCTCCTGCTTCTGGTTCAACTTCCAGTTTCAACTGCTTCCTCTAGCACTTTAACTGCCAAACCCCAAGGGGGAAGGGCAGGGGGAAGAACCAACTGCCACAACCCAAGGGTGGGGGAGGAGCACCCAGTTTCATTCCCCCTTCTTTGTTTTCAAACTCAACGTATCTATGTTGGTCCAAAATATTCCTATACCTTCACTATCTCCACATATAACAACATTATATCCAACATATCTATCATTGCAATTGCAAATTTCACTGAATTTAAACATATGATTACAATCCAAAGTAATAGACACATTACAAGGTTTGTCCATTTTAAGTCCATGACTACTTCTTTACTAAAGCATTTTAGACCAACATCTTAGAGCTGCTTTCCACTTTAAGGCAACCAATGAAAGGTAAATTATCCTTGGGCTGGTCAACCATGGGTGATTTGTCCCAGTGGAGTTGCCAACTGAAATTGGGTAAGAAGAAAGAGGGAAAAGCCTCCAACTTAGAAACCCATAGGTCCATATCAACCGTGAGTAGCAGTTGCCACTCAAAATGAAGTTTAACAAGGAATTTTATTAACAAGGGAGTTCAACAGGGAAAACAAAAAGTCCTTAAAGCCACAAGTGGAAGTTATCTTACCCCAGTCACCATTCTCAGTTCCAAAGGTCCCATAGACACAATTCAAGATGGTGCCCCTTTGCCCCTCCAAACCTCAGATGTAGGCACTTTCTCAAAGTTCAGTCCTTTCTCCAGCATCTTCTATTTTTGTCTTTTCTCTCCAGTATTCTGTGCTGTTCCACTTCTCCAGGGCTATTCAAACTTCTTCCACAATCAGTGATGCAGAAATCAGCTTTCCAAATCCCTGGCCATTGCCAGGTACCAGCTTCCCATGTCACTTTGCTGAAGTGCCTTGCACTCCACACCAGTCACTCTTATGCCAGACACCATAGCTCCTTGTTCCCTCCAGCTCACTCTTCCAGGGGGCTTCTGCCCAGCCTGGTCACTTAGGCTATTCTACCTGCCTACCTTTCTCTTCTCTTCATTCCCCAAAAGATCTCTCCTCCTGTTCCTTCTCTCTCTCTCTCTCTCTCTCTCTCTCTCTCTCTCTCTCTCTCTTTCTCCCTCCTCTCTCTCTCTCTCTCAAAAGTTCTCTCCTCTAGTTTCTGTTCCTCCCCTGCTTCTGGTCCTGCCCCCTGTTCCAACTGATACATGGATATTGGTAGGCAGTGCTCATTGAGAGCTATCATTGAGACAGTCTCCCATGTAAATTTACCTTTCATTATGAACAGACTGCCTAAATTCAAACCCTCAATGTCATTTTGAACTCACTACTTTGGCTATACCCTCTTTGAATCACTCTCCTTGTTGAAAAAATATTTTCATATTAAAGCTAGTTCTTTTTGACAATTTCCCCCACCGGAGAAAAAAGGGTTTTCTAATACCTTCAGAATTAAATACTTTTAAAACCCTAGGATTGACTTCAGATTCTTCAGGAATTCAACCCATACCTTCCTTTTCAACTTCACATTATTATTAATGTATCTACTGCCTGCTTCAGAAATCATCCTGGGGAGACAGAATGAGCTCAGGACTTTATATAATATAATGCTCATATTGTACCTTTGGAAGCGCATAGGTATAAAAAAAAATCCCCATGCTCTTCAGATTGAATTTTACCAGATTATTTGTCAAATCTTGGCACATGAGTCTACTTCAAACATGTAGAAGTCACTTCCCTGGACATAGTTGTTATTTCACAAAGCCCAAGTTATACCTTCAGTACTACACAAGCTATTTTAAAAATGATCTGAAGGTACCCACATATTTCTTCCAACTTTTGTCTTCTTTCTTAATATAAAAATTGGACAATTGATATGTATCATTGTTATAACTGTTCCTGACTAAAAAAATAAAAAAGAGTATTGAAAAATGACCATATACCATGCAACCAGTGGATGAAAAACCAAGAGCCACAAAGCAGAAGATCTATTCATGCCTCAATTTCTTAACCACAGTGCATCGCCTTGCCTATGTTTTTACTATGTACATCTCATAAAAAAATAAAGCATTAGGATTTGAATAGATGTTCCATTTTCCCTCTAACATGTTTTAGTAATTAGTTAAAGTATAAACAAAAAAAATCTTCACTGTTCTGTATGCTTCTATAATTAGATGTCCAATTGGACATCTGAGAAATATGACTAAATTAAAGAGTGATGTTAGAAATCAAAAAGATCCTTAAATTAGCATCAATTTAATGTACATATATAATAAGAAGAAAAGTATTTTTCAAAAAAAGTAAAATCCTGTTGATGTCCATATTGGTTAAAAAAAAAATTAGATTAAACAATTAGTATACTTACACCGTATATTTTTTAAACTAGTGAATAGTCCCTATTACCTTTTTTTTTTGAAATAAAAGGCACTTTTATTGTAAGTGTAAAAACACTTTTCCCTTAAGGAACAGTCTAATTCCATGACTGATGTATTTTCTTTTTTTTTTTTTGATCCCTCCTATTCCCTCCATATCTCCCTCTGTATCCCCCTCCCTCCATATTCTGTATTCCCCCTCCCTCCCTCTGTATTCCTCCTCCCTCCATATTCCCCCTCTGTATCCCCCCTTCAGTCACTCCTCCCATTTT
>PVHY01011502.1:0-47724 GCA_004024945.1 Uropsilus gracilis
CTTTTGCTTGTTATTCCTATATCCTGTCTATAGGTGAGATCATATAGTTTCTGTCTTTTTCTTTCTGACTTATTTCTGCTAATATGATTCCCTCTAGGTCTATCCATGTCATCACAAATGTTTCAGATTTGTCGGTTTTGATTGCAGAATAATATTCCTTTGTGTAAATGGTTCGCATCTTTTTCAACCATTCGTCAGTTTGGGGGCATTTGGCTTGTTTTCTTATCTTGGCAATTGTAAATAGTGCTGCAACAAACATACTACTGGGAATCCAACCAAAGGATTGAGAAAACACTAATTCAAAAAGGACACTTCCTGAATTGTAGATAATACTAACGCAATAAAATGTTTTTAGCATCTGGCACGTTGGGAAGCACTGTATCTTTAAACAAATGAACTCGCATAAGTTACTTTATTAAAGAGCTTCTAACTGAGGTCTTTTCCTTTTAGCTCTAGTGGCTCAAGTCTTCAGGGGCAGTAGGAGCGCCTCCAAACACCGGCGAGCTCTGTTCCTCTGCTTTATTTTTTTATTTTATAGAAATAATTTATATATATATATTTTTTTTTCACATCATTGCAATCCCCAGGGGGTCACCCACCACCTCCCCTCCCTGGCCACTCCAGCTGGTCTCCCCTCCCCATTGTGTACTTTTATTATTTGGTTGTCCATATATTAGTGAAACCATTTGATTTCTGTCTTTTTATTTCTGACTTGTTTCTGCCAGTATGATTTCTTCTAGGTACATCCATGTTACCAAAAAAATCATCAAATTTGTCATTTTTAACTGATGAGTAATATTCCATTGTGTTTATATACCACATCTTTTTCATCCATTCATCTGTCTTGGGACATTCGGATTGTTTCCATGTCCAAGCAATTATAGATAGTGCTGCAGTAAACATCCGAGCACAGGTGTCCCTTTGTACCCACACTGAGGTCTCCTTTGGGTAGATTACCAGAAGAGCAATTGCTGGATCGAATGGCAGTTCCATTTTCATTAGTCTAAGGGTCCTCCATACTGCCTTCCATAGTGGCTTAACCAGTTTGCATTCCCACCAGCAGTGTAGAGTAAAGAAAAACCCAGTTCCTGTAGTTGGCATCTACTTGGGTAGGTTGGATGGGCAAGGACTTAAATTGTTGAGTGTATGTATGATGAGGGTGAAAATTTTGCCCTTAGCCCTAGATAAGAGGGGCCTGGCCTAGGTCTTGGCCTCACTCTGACTGTCCTCCGACTGCACCCCTCTCTCACCATGGGGTGATGGGTCTTCAGTGCTGAAGGGGATGTGCTTATGTTCATTTCTGGGACATAATTCATATCCCTGAGCCTTGAAATTTCCTCTGCAAACTGCTCAGAGCCCACTTCCAGGGCGCCTGGGGGTTGCTTTCTACACTTGTTACCCCATCGTCTTGCTAGTTGACCACCTGGGCCCTGTGGGGCTGTGAGCAGGGAAAAGGGAATGAATGGGCTGAGGGTCCTGTGTCAACATGTTTTTGCGCCAAACACTATGGAGTCTGAGAATTCTGAATGGAAACCTGGCCTTCAGGTGATTGGGGTATATTTAGCAGGTAGGAGACTAGGTCACAATGGGACTTAACAGCTACAGCCTGGTTTACAGCTTGCATGGCCCAGGGATACCCCTGCACCTGTACTCTTGTCTCAGAGCGCACGGTGCAGGAGGGAACTTGAGGAACTCTATGACAAGTAAGAAATACATGGACAGCGATTACTTAGAAAGCGGTGTTTGCAAGACTAATGGTAAGTACCAATTGTATCAAACAAATTCCTTTTAGAGGCTGGACGTGGTGGCACATGCCTGTGATCCAAGCGCTGGGAGGTAAGAGGACAGGAATCGCATGAGTTTGTGGGTTTGAGACTACCCTGGGCAACATAGCGAGACCTGATCTCAATAAAAGCAGCCGGGCGTGGTGGCGGGTGCCTGTAATCCCAGCTACCTGGGAAGCTGAGGCTGGGGATCGCTTGAGTCTGCGGGATCGGGACTACTCCGGGCAACACAGCTAGACCTAGTCTCAAAACAGACAAACAAACAAAAATCAAATTCCTTTTAGAGTCAAACACTGGAACCCATTGTGAAGCTGAAAATAGTCCATCAACATTTGAAAATCCCATCTTAGGTTCTCTTCCTTTATATGAAGACAATGCCTTTCTTGATTTTCTTTTCCCTCCCTCCCTGAGTACTCCCTTAGGAGAAAGTTCTAGAGAACAGGGTATGTCTTCCTTGGCATATGAGTGTCCATGAATCCAGAGAGCTCTTGACGTTGCGGAATCCAGTAGCGAGTTGGTATGGCAGAGGAGGCATGAACAAAATCCATGGTCACTATCTTGAAAGAAGTGATGCCCCTTTGTCCTTGACACATCTGGTAGCTTCAGAGGAAGGGTGCAGTATCACTCCGCTATTCCTTTCTCTTCATTCCAGTTGTAAAAGTATATTGCACACCTTTGCAGGTCTGCTCCCGCCATCTCATTGGTACTTCAGTGCATTCATCCTGCAGAAGTGCCTTCTCTGTCCAGTCACAGGGGTATAGCCATATCCGGATCCTAATCCCAGCCCTCAATAGCTCCAAGACAGAAGCACACAGAAAGGGGCCAGAGAGAAAAGAAACTTGGATGTGGTATAATTTGCATTTTTTCTAATAAATGAAGTGGAGCCCCTGTTCACGCTTATTGGAGACTTGGATAATCTTGTTTTGAATAGTCTCTTCTTGTCCTCAGTCTACCTTTTTCTATCAGCAGTCTATCTTACTGGATCTTTATCCACTTAGGTCCGAAGGACAGGCACTCTGTTGACATACCTACCAGGCAGAGTTGAAACCATCAGCGATGACTTCAGCAGCGTTAATGGGCATTTTGTGGTGGGGAAGCTTGGGAGTTGGTGTGACTTGAAGATCATGGGTGGGGAAGGGATCCTGGTGGATGGACTGCTGGGAAGCACAGCTCTGTGGATTATTACTGAAAGAATCCTCTGCCTCTTGGAAAGCACCTGCTATGCTCAGCCCCCAGTGCCGCCCATAGCCCTAGTCCTCTGCTCTTTATTCCCCTTCTCTCCCCACCATGGTCTGTGAGGAAAGCCAAAAGCACTCTAGGTATTTCAAAGACAGTATATTTAATACAGGGCATTCGATTCAAAAGTACTGGGAACTGATTGGTAGAAGGAGCAAAGAGGGGACGATGTTGCCCAAAGTTGAAGAGAGCAAGTCCTCTAATAACTTGCTTCCTTCAATGCTGTGTCATGATAATGTAGACAAGAAAAAAGAAACTCCAGCTGACGCTGAATGGAACAATGTCCCTTGAGGACCTGGTCTGGCTGGCCATCATTCTGCTGTTTCCAAGAACCTGTGGACAAAGTTCAGTGAGCACTGATGGTGGTAGCAGCAAGAGGAATCACAAAAGAGGGAATGGTGTTGACCCAGAGTCTGCAGCACACTGGCCCTTGCTGCAGCTGCTCTAGGCGTCTGTGGTCACCTGCAGTCAAGTGCCTCTGCTGCTGCCACCTCCCCTCCCCCCCCCCCCCCCGCCCTGAGCCCACAGTTGCTGCAGTGACCACAGGTAGAGCCAGGGCCAGTAAAAAAATTCAAAGTAGGTTTCAGCCTCCCTTTTGCCTTCTAGGCTGATAAGTGACTCCCATTGATAAAATCTAACAGGAACGCAGCTGGTCAAGGAGCCTGGGAAATGTAGTTCGCAGGCTTCACAGTGCACACACAGGAAGGTGAAGGGGGGCCAGAGCCACGTGCAGTATTGCAGGAGGAGGTGATCACACAGGCAAGAAAAGAGGCTGACGTTGGTTGAATCTATGATGTACTATGAGTCTTAGATTGTGAGGTGTACTATGAATCAAGGTACTGTTAGAAAGGAGAATGTGTCAAATTAGACTACATTCTACTTCTAGAGATGTTAAAACGTGAGCAAAAGTCCCCCTTAAGATAGATGCATTCTGCTAAGTAGCTGCACTTAACTTACCTGGAGTCTAAAGTGCGAATTCTATAGATTATCATACTAGAATCTAAGTGATGGGACTATGACCTCGAGAAGAAAGGGGTGTATTTTACACTGCTGGTGGGAACGGAGACTGGTCCAGCCACTATGGAAGGTTCTGTGGAAGACGCTTACTATTTGACCCAGCAATCCCACTTCTGGGAATCTACCCAAAGGACACCAAAACACTAGTAAGGACACCTGTATTCGCATGTTTATTGCAGCACTATTTACAGTAGCCAGAATATGGAAACAACCCGAGTGCCTCAAAACAGACGAATGGATCAGAAAGTTCTGGTAAGGCCGGGCATGGTGGCGCATGCCTGGAGACGGCAGCCTAGGAAGCCGTGGCAGGGGCCAAGGATCTTGGTTCGAGTCCTGCTGGGGGCACGTAGTGAGACCTAGTCCCAAAAAAATAGCTGGGTGTGGTGGCGCGCACCTGTAATCCCAGCTATCTGGGAAGCTGAGGCTGGGGATTGCTTGAGTCTGTGGTATTCTGGGCAACGTGAGCCTGCAGTTCCACAGGCAAAAATAGCGAGACCTAGTCTCAAAAAAAAAAAATAGTTGCGGTATATGTACACAATGGAATATTGTTCTGCAATCCAAAAAGACAAATTTGATGCATTTGTGACAACATAGACGGGCCTAGAAGGAATCCTGCTAGGGAAAATAAGTCAGAAAGAAAGAGAAATACTGAAATACTGGATGATCTCACCTATATGCGGGATATAGCGAACACAAACCAAAGGACAAGAAAAAGTTAAAACTAACAAACTGACAGCAGAGCTGAAGCATAAAGCAAGGGAAGGGGAGGTCAGGGGAGGGATGGGCACGGGAGGTCAGGATGGCAGTTCACAGTGGACAGGGTGGTGGGAGAACCTCAGGGTAGACAATGATGTCAAAAGTGTACATGTATGTAATCAATAAAAAAAAGGACTTCCTGTATTTTAGACTTTTCATCTCATGTCAGTAATGAGGACTCAAGTTTGCACTTTTATTTATGCCAAGATAAATTTAAAAAGTAAGAAAAATGACAACCACTGTTGCCAAAAAAAGAGAAAAAAAAGGAGGGAAATCTGAAGTGACTCTGATAAGATGAATCCGAGTTTCCAGAGGCAATGGTTCTCCAGGCCAAAGGAGCCGTCTTTCCTGAGGACACAGAGCCTGGGGGAAGTTAGGTGTGTTTGGGCACACGAAGAGGTTTGGGTGGAGATTGGCGAACCATCAGGAGAGCCCGCAGGATTGTATGGCTTCAATCGTGGGGCGGGTGTTCACATTCTCCTGCAAAGTGACAGCTGCTGCTATTCAACTCTGCGGAAAGTCCATCCGAATTTCAACCCACGATCTACTACTTTGCACTCGTGCAACTGCAGCTGCTAGGAAATACTGAAGTGTCTGCTTACTTAGCCGGGAGAGCTCCTGCCCCTCCCGTGTGACCTCACCTACTCCGACCCCTTTCCTGACTGCACTTGAAGTGAAGGTGGATCCATTTCAAACCAGGAGCCAGGCAGATCTGAGTTACCCATCATGTGACCTTGGGAAGATGACTTCTTCGTGGCCAGCATCAGTATCCTTATGTGCAAATCCCAGCAGGACATTCTTGCTCCTGGGACTGCTGCAAAGGACTGACGATAAAGTGCATGGTGCCCAGCGAAGGGAGGGTAGTTGTATAGGGGGTGAGACAGTCAAGGAATAAAGTCCTTCTGGAGGCGGCAAGTGAACAGGGCCACACACCCCGCTGGCCTTTCCACTGCACAGGTGCCACCTAATGCCCTGTCACTAGCACGACTCATCAGCCATGGACATCGCCATTTTGGATCCCCTGCCAGAAAACGTTTTTCAGGGCAAAGGCCACGTGTACTCCAGTATCGGCAGCATCTCAGTCACACAGAGATAAAGCAGTGGCGGGCGTCTCCAGAGCGAGGCGAAGGCTCAGCCACCCCGGGCGAACATCCGGGGGCACGGCAGGCACTGCCCGGGCAATAACTTCGGAAGCAGTGGGGCTGGTGGCAGTGGCAAGCGCGGTCCGGGCCTTTACTTCCGAGCGGGCAGAGGTCATCAATGGCCTGGGCCTGCTCCAGCGCTGCCCGGGCTCTAGGAGCCGCCTCACACGCTCTGCACACCTTGGCCCCAGCCGGGCCCTGGAGCAGCCCAGGTGCTTCTCGTTGGGTGGAGGAGACAAGGCCACGTGGGCGTCACTTCTGTGCCCCTGGCGGAGCGCTTGTGCGCGCACAGGTGGGGGGCTTGATGGGCTCGCGGCCCGTGGCCCTTCCCCGGGCAGGTGAGCACTAGGCCTGGCGAGGGTCCCACGTGAACTTGTCACCTCAGTCTGAAGAGCGCTGGGGGGGGGGGGGCGTGGCAGGCAGCAGCAGGAGCTCCTTGAGGTGCGCTTCTGTGTGGTGCTGACAGGCAGGGTCCTCTTCCGTGAGCCTCACCGGGAAGGTGGTGTTGGCCTTGTGCCATTTGCCTGGAGGTTGGTGGGGCACGCCTGAGGCCAGCAGCAGGGGCAGGGGGGCTGGAGGAAAAGGAGGAGGAGGGGGAGGGGAGGGAAAAGGGGAGGGGGAGGAGACGTTGAGCAGTGCTCCTCCTGGCTAAGGCTCTGGGGCGCCAGGTGGCAGTCCAGGTAGGACAGGGTGGCTACCACCAGCTTCTCGAGGCACTCCCCGAGGTGGCAGGTAGTGGGAGGCAGAAGCCCTGGACGCTGCAGCCAGTGTGCACCCGGCACATAGTGGGGTCCAGGTGGTCTCTGCCCTGCAGGTTGTAGGGGTGGTTGTTGGACTTGTGCTTGAGTGCTGAGCTTGGAGCCGCCATGCGGGCCCTACATGACGGGGTCAGCGGGCTCCTTGAGCTCTTAATGCGGCTCCTCATCGCCTGCCATGCAGCCCGTGGCCATGATGGCCGTCTGGGTCCAGGTGACCTGGTCTTGCGTGAAGCCACTCTTGGTGCTCTTGGGGCACAGCTTGGCTGGCCGCTCAGGGCTCAATATCTTGGCCACTTGGTTGTGGTGGCTGCTGAGGTCGGGGGTGGCCGCTGAGGGGTGGCTAGGGAGCAGGGGTGAGGTCGGGGTGGGGGAGGCCTGCTTCCTCAAGCACCTTGCTAGGGGTGTTGATCAACTTTGGAAAACCTCCTCACCCACCCCCACCCCTCCACATATTAAGCGGGTTCTGTCCCAGTTAAGAAAATAAAGCCAGTAATTTCTTCTCAATAAGATAATTAGAAGCAGCATAGTTGATGGCTTTTCCTGAGCCACAGTATGATTTTGACATGCTACACCTACCTTTGCTAATTACCAGGGGCACTGGATAAGCAAACTTATCTAGTGACCTGGCAGAGAGAAAAGAGGTTGGAATTTGAAATCCCTCACCCTTAAGACAAATACCTGCTGTGTGACCTTCGGCAAATCACTTAACAGCTCCAAATTTCAGTTTCTTCATCAGGAAAAGGAGATAAACACCTAGCTAAGAAAGATGTTTCAAAAGATCAGATATAATGTAAGTAATGAGTCTCATTAGCTGAAGGCCTGGAACTTGAACTCTCCCCAGTCTGAGGGACCTGCCAGCAAATCACAGCCCCCAGCTCTGAGTTTTCAGCTTTTAACTCCTCTTCCTTGCTCCTCACCTCCCTCCTTCCTCCGTCTCCAGTGGATGGATGAATGCATTTTTCAGACTTTGAATCATTTCCTTCTGGTTCACTGAAATTGTGGCCCACATGGGATTTTACTGCCTGAAACAGAGGACCCTGAACATCCAAATGATGACCAGATGCACTCCTGTCCAGTGTAGACTTGGCTTCAGTTGTCATCTCAGTCACTCAAGCTGGGCTGAACTTGCAGAAGTCCATTATTTCTGGAAAAATACTCTTACCTGTGGGTTCTCCAGGGAGAGCCCTAAATGCCCAAGCAAGTCCAATGTCAGGTATGCTTCAGCCAGCTCAAAACCTTATTTTCTCTCAAACTGTCCTTACTTGCCAGTCTTCTTGGTAGTCTTCCCAATAAACATACCACACCACACAAGGATTTCCATTTCTCTGGACACTTACTGGACTTTAGTGAACTGTGAGGAAGTTGCCAAGAGTCTTGCATATTTTCATAATCGAGTTCAGTTCACCTTTCCAGTCTCTCCAGAATGGCTTCTTTGCTTTCCCTCACAGGAGCTTGCACGAGGCCAGACACGTGAGGAGGCTCGAGAAACATGTACTATATCATTGATGGACTCTACTTCCAGGTAGTTCTGGGGGTTCTTAAAATACTTGGGTGGATGCAGATCCTGCCATTAACAGACTTGCCCACAGTGTAACTTTTTAACTAATTTTTAGCACTTTTGAGAAGTTTTAACATTTTTCAACAATTTCCCCCCAGAATAATGACTCTTAACTAACTAATATGCTGTAGTTTTAGCGTCACAGTCTCGGGCAAAGGCACATTGACAGATTTCCCCAGCCTAAGAGTTTGTGTTGCTCTCGGGTGATAGGGTGAATGGAGAACCCCGGGGAATGCAATGATGTAATATATATACATATATATGTATACATATATATGTATACTTATATGCATGACTATGTAAACAACAAAAACTTAATAAAAAATAAGTCAGAAGAAAAAATAAACATGTAGATTATAGAGATGCAAAATAAAGGGTGAGGTAAAATCAAAACAATATCAAACCCTAGAGATATGACTGTAGATTTGATGATACCAATGTTAAAGGATGAGAGTAAAGATCAAAGTGGGGAGGGGTTTATGGGTGATACTGTGGTGTGTGGTGTTTGGTAATATACATCTATATGACTAAAGAGGTGTGATCGTAAACATCTGAATCATAGAGTTCTGTAAACCAATGTTAGACATACTATGTATATGTACAAACCATGGGAAAATTGCCCAACATTCATAAAACAAGATTATCAAAATGACATAATCCCAGAAATATAATTATGTGATCTAAAAAAAAAAAACCAAGAGAGAAAGAAATAGAACGGGGTGATTTTGAGAAGCAGGTTAAGTGTGGATGGGCTTTTTGCTTTGTGTCATGGAGGTGGGGTGAGGAGGCACCCTCTCCCACTAATTAGTCCAGGGGTCAGTAAGCTTTTTCGGTAAAGGGCCAGAGAGGAACGATTGCAAGCTTCACGGGCCATAATGTTGTGCCGTAAAACTACTCAACTCTGAGCTTGGAGCAGGAAAGCAATCATAAACAAAATGTAAATGAAGGGACATGACTTTGTTTCACAGCAGACCTTTGCTTTCCTCTCCTGGGGGCCCTCATTATTTCTCTGTGCCTTGAACTTTTTTCTTTTGCCCTAAACTTTTACGTGCATTTTAAGCACAAGGTAACCATCAACCTCCCAAAGTTGAAAAATCAATTCCTTCAAAGCTCTGCACCTTTCTCCACTTCCACACTGAAGTGGAATGGAGTCCACAGAAGATGAAGATCTGCCTTATAACAAGTGAGTCACCCGAACCCTTTTACCAAACCCTCCTCACTCTCACTGCTTTACATGATGTGAACGAACTATTCTCAACATCTTGAAAGATGTTTATGTTGCAACCTTGTTTTCATTGTTCATCTATCCATTTTTCTGTGCTTGCCTATCTTCATTTGACATGGCAGGCGTCTTATAATGAATGGAAGTACTTCGTTTTTGTTTGAATGCCTTTTCACTTAGCAGTTGAGTGTTCAAGAATGAAGCCCTATTGTTAGCTGATACACAGGTAAGCCCCAAGAGCCCTTACCATGGGAAGTGGCCAGTTCCAGGTGTGGGGGACTGGTACCCATTTGGCAACGGACAGTCTCCGTTCCACTTCAGTGTGAACTTGGACAAAGGTGTAGAGATTTGAAGGAAGGAGAGGGGGAAGCAGTGGGTCCTGGTGTCCCACTTGTGGGGACTTTCTCTCCCCTGTTTATGGGGTCAAGCTGCCCTGCAAGGTATGGTCTCAGCACCATTGTTCTGGCCTGTGCCCTCCTGCGAGACTAGAGTTGGGGTCTTTGTTCTCATTTGCAGAGCAGATAATAGTATCTTTACCATCAGGTATATCAACTTACCATGGAACTGAAGTGGGGTATGGAAGTGCTGTGGTCATGGGGAATAGCTTTAACCCTTGAGCATCCGGAAGGAATTGGGAGATGGAAAGGCCCCCAGACATTGGTGTCTGAGGTTCCTGAAGCTGCTTTTGAAGGAGAGCAAGTGGCTAGGGCTGAAGTGCTATGGCCATAGGGAATAGCATTAACCCCTGAGCATCCGGAAGGAATTGGGAGATGAAAAGGCCCCCAGACACTGGTGTCTGAGGTTCCTGAAGCTGCTTTTGAAGGAGAGCAAGTGGCTAGGGCTGATTTGCATGGTTTTCATTGCTCTTAAATTTCCCTTCAGTGATAATGGGGCAGGAACTGCAGATGCTGGGGCTGCAGCCCTGAACTTGATGGATGTGATTCCTGATCTCCTGGAGCTGAGATCAGAAGTATTGTGGAGGCAAGTCCATAAACTCTGGGGAGACTCTTATCCTACCAGTCAAAGGCTTGCTAGGGTGTGCTTGGAATAGCAGCAACAAAAAGAACAGCAACAGCCAGTGAACACGGTATATCTACAGCATAAGACAAAGTCATAATTAGTACAAAGGCTTCGGTTCTTCTGATTTGGAGGTAGCATGACATGAGCAGAAAACAAGGTAGCCTGTGTTACGGAATAAGTCTAAAACCTTGGGAGATCTCAAGGATACCTGGTAGAATCTCAGCAGTCTAAGGCCTGCCCAGGACCAGCCAGATAGGATTGTGAACTTGGACCATATTACATTGGGCTCAGCAGCTGCGCTTAGCTCTGATGTGACCCCTGCCCTCCTCCCAGGCCACAGTCCATGTTTTGTATGAGAAAAGTGCTCTCTACTGGCTTCTAAATGTAGGTAAATCACCCACCCTCACCCCCACTGTCCTGTGACCGTGGCCCAGCGAAACAAAAGCAGGGGGGGTCGTCATTGTGCTGCGAATTGATGATATTTATATCATTGGATAATAAAGTCTATATCATTTCAGTAACGTTGAACTATCCATTGTCCTTCTCCTTGGAGAAAGCAGATTTTCACAATTGAAATTCTTATCCAAGAAATCAAAGATGGAGTCACGAACTCGTCAGCCAGGTGAAACCAATTGCCTTTTAATTCCTCCTGGGGAATCTGCCCCAAGTGTCAACATAAAAACATAGTAACCAAATGCTGCTGTGGTGAGTGAGCCCGGTGTGCAAAATACATGCCACACTTGCCATCAAAACATGTAGGGGCCAGATCTCCTACCAAATCTTTTGTGGTTGCTCATAAGCTTCACACGAACACTTGCCCATCTTTTGTACAATTCTTAGCACCAATTCTTAGGAGAGGAAGCGCTTTTTTTCCTTGAAAAAAAAAAAAAAAAAAAAAAAAGAAGGTTCTAGTCCAAACCGTCAGCCTCTGTAGGTTGTCTTAATTGCTACTTTGCACTGCACCGGGCTCCGGCTTTTGGCTCGGGCTACCGTACACAAAGTTC
This sequence comes from Uropsilus gracilis, assembly GCA_004024945.1. Classification (NCBI taxonomy): domain Eukaryota; kingdom Metazoa; phylum Chordata; class Mammalia; order Eulipotyphla; family Talpidae; genus Uropsilus; species Uropsilus gracilis. The sequence continues at coordinate 11,498 of PVHY01011502.1, forward strand.
CTAAAATAAAATGCTCCAGGATATCCCAGGGACTCTTAGAAGGCTTTAAAAAGGGACTCGCACACTGAAAGAATATCCTTGATGAAGACAATTCAGGCAAGCAGAGCGATGATTGCACAAGAATCCCAGGATTCATTGAGATCTTGAAGTGAGTCGGGAGAATCCCTGCCACCTCACTTATCATGCTTTGGGGGCGTTTGACGAGAATCCAGTTTTGATAAAGACGATTTCTTTTTCCTCCCCAAGTGACTATACATTCAAATAGCTAAAACATCTGTTCAGCAACCTAGTAAAACATGCACCCTCGGAGCGCCTGAGGGAAGAGCCTGCCAAACAATTGGTGGAGAGGGACTTTGCTAGGGGAGAGCACCGCGGAAGGCGACTGCTGTTTGTTTTGTCTGGTCAGGGGGACAGCCAAGGCAACCAATATTTTGAGTTTCTTCGATTTCATTTGTGAAGGATTCCTTGAGAGAGGGTAGCGAAGGGAAGTTTCCGGAAGGGAATGTGTTGAGCTGTTGTTCGTAGAAAAGCAAGAGGACCTTGGATGTCAACACCTAACAGACGCTTGAGACCAGCCCCCCGACCAGAAAAAGCGACCTTCTTCTTGAGTGACCTCCACGTCCCTCCCGATGGAAGCAGAAGCGGGGACCAGCATGGAGACCGGAAAGACGGCCAACAGAGGCACTCGAATCGCCCTGGTTGTGTTCATCGGGGGCACCCTGGTGCTGGCCACCATCCTCTTTCTGGGTAAGCGTGGCCCTGGGGGCCAGTGTGGGGAAGTTTGCTCGTGAACGGAGGCAGGTTAAGTTAGTAGGGGTGGTGCAGCCTTAGTTTTTGATGAAAGCTCAAAATAGAAGTCATTTCTTCCGGAGGCTAAACAAACTCGCTCCAGGACCAAATGCACAGTCCTGAATGCAAAGGGGGTAGAGAGTAGCTGCGAGTGACTGGAGGATTTGGTGGCATCGGGCATTGCTATAGGCACTATTATGTAGCATAATGAGTTAATGAGTTCATGGTCAGGCAGTTTTATTTGGCGAGGGAAAACTGTGTCCTGAGAGAAACCATGCTGGAATTTCTTTCCATTTGCTTTTTGTGAATGTTTGCCTGCGTGCAGTGACGCATGGACCTCAGCTCACAAAATAACAGCGCCCTTTAACCTGCTCTGCGCTTGGTGTTAGGTGGTTTCGAATCCGGTGACTCTGGTGCGATGAAATGCCAACTCTGCCTTTCTATTAGGCTTAGCAATTAATATGAAGGAAAACAGAGGTTTCCTCCCAAGGTTTGCAAGGCATGGTGATTCAATTATCTTGGTGAGAATGAATGTGCCCAGGGAATCTGCTGACAAAAGCATCCTCCAATGAAAAAGAAGAACATACCTGGGAAAGGAGAGAGGGACTTCCTCAAATTGCAGGCATGTTGAACCCTTGACTGTCACCCCTTGTCTTTTTCTCCACCAGCTAATGAACTAGCCGAGACTACTTCATTAGCTTGGAAGCTGCGAAGGAGCAAGGGGATTCTAGGTGCAGTTTTCCTGGTGGCAGCCTGGAAACGCCCGCTGTTGGCATGCGGAAGGATGCACAGGGGCACGTTGATGTTGGCAGCGGAAACCCAGTCATTAAACTTTAAAAGACTTATGGTTGTGGGGTCGAAAACGCTGCTAAAATGAGCAGACCATCTTTCCATGTTTTCTGTGGCTGAAGATTTAGGAAATTAGATAAGTCGATTGCTTTATGGTACAGCTAAATCTACGTTTGCCACTGAATTTGGGGCTCGTGAAAACTGTTTTACGAGTTCTCGGCACTTTGGGGCTTTGGGGCTTTTGGACACTTTGACAAGTGTCCTCCTCTGAAATTCAGAACTGGGGGAAAATGATACGGGCGTGCTGAGGGACTGCATACTACCTGGGAAGTTAAATTATTTGCGTTTTGTGAACACTTCAAAACTTCAAAATCCTAATGCTTATACAGATAGGGGCTCTTTTTAGAAAAAGAGTTACTGTTGTTGCTGTGACTGCTGCTTGAAACCCTTTAGCAATTTGCACTGTTATGATTACATTTGGAGACTGATTCTGTTTGTTGGAACATTCTCGATGGTAGCCCATCTTGGCTCTTTGAGAGATGATTCTGTGGAATCAGCTGTGAAGTTTTAGAGCACAGTAACACTCGCCAAGCCAGGCAAGGCTATTCTAAGGAGGCCTGTGTGAAAGAGAGAACATAACTTTCTGGGGTGTGCGCTGGCCAACTCTCACCGCCAAGCTCAACTCCTGCGCTAGTCAAAGTGTGCACGAGTAGCATCCTGGGGCACCCTGCGCTCCACCTCAGACCTGCCAAATCAGAATCTGTATTTTCACCAGAGCCTTCATTTGCAAACCAAAGTTTGAGAAGCATTGTTTCAGCTAACCAAGTCCATTTGGATATACGAGGTGAGGGAATTTGCTTTAGGATAAATGCACATTCTAGGCTTCTGTCAAAAGCTGCTGCGGGATTTCAGATTGCATACACCTTCTTTACTGCCTAGATCCCTAGGATCTACCACCCACTGCCACGCCACACCCAGTGGAAGTTCTTGCCTGAAAATCTCCAGGGACCTGCCAGGCTGTGCTCCTTGTGGCATTGTTCTGGTTAGACACGTCTCCTCCTGGCTGACTTGGTGATACATTTTCCTGACTCTCTCAAGCTCAATCATACATCTGTCATACTGACCATCTCTCCTTACCTCTTCTTTGCATTTTAGGCTCTGGGGAAATCTCTTTTCTAAATCTTAGTCTTACAGTAAGAATGCTTCCCACTGGCCTCATGTGGTCTCGCGAGAACACTAGGTCAGTTATATCCTTATGCCTATAACCAGCTTCAGTGTTTTTGGAGGGTAACTGAGTCCTTATAACCAGTTTTGAAAATTCATTTATTTTTAACTAGTTTATTTTAAAATGGCTCTCCTCCCCCTCTCTTCCTCCCCACAGTCTGTGTTGCAAACCTAGTGGTTGGCAACATTTTTTGGGTAAAGAACTGGAGAGTAAATATTTTCAGCTTGCTGGCTCATGCTTTTGCAGCGGGAAAGAAACCATCGACACTATGTAGACTGTGGGTCTGCTTGAAAATCCCACAAATTTTGATTTACGGGCATTGAAATTTGAATTTTAGATGATTTTCTTGTGTCATGAAATATTGTTTTAATATTTTTTCCCCAACCGCTGGGGAAAAAATGTAAAAACCATTGTCAGCTCACGGGCCATCTAGAAAAGGGCAGTGGACTGGACAGGGCATGTGGGCAGCAGTGCCTGACCTCACAAACAGGGCTCACCATGTGTGGATGACTCCGCTGCACTCTGACGTCATAGAGAAATCTAGACTGGGAAACCACACTGCTCTGTAAGGCCTGTCAGAGCTCTTAATCAGGAAAAAGTAACATTTTCTTTTCTTTTTTTTTTTTTTTTGGTTAAAAATATCTTCTCTGTTGTCTGCATTCACTCATACCTCTCCATTCCATCTATTTCATTCACTTATACCTGCACATTATTTGGGCTTGTTGGTACATATTTATTTGTAGGATCTTTGATAATAACTCCCCACGAATAAAATGCTCATCCTCGAGGGGCTGGAACTGTGTCCTGATTCATTTAAACCTTCCTTTGACTCATCACGTAAAGAGATACCTGATCTTAGTTCTGCTTAAGAAATTTTGAGTCAAGAATTATTTTCCCTAAAGCTGGGTGCGCTGGCACACATCTGTAATCCAAGCACTGGGAGGCAGAGGCCAGGGATCCCTTGAGTTCGTGGGTTCGAGACTACCCTGGGCAACATAGGGAGACCTGGTCTTGAAAAAGCAGCCAGGTGCAGTGGCGGGTTGCCTGTAATCTCAGCTACCTGGGAGGCTGAGGCTGGGGCTCTCCTGAGTCCTTGAGATCTGGACTACCCCGGCAACATAGTGAGATTTAGTCTCAAAAAAAAAAAAGACTACCTCACACACACACACAAAGAATAAAAAGAATTATTTTGCCTAGGTGACTAAGATTTCAACTGCTTTATTACTGTTTTTTTTTTTTTAAACAACAGGGAAGCTCGAGTCAAGATATTGTATAAAATCATAGGAACATTTATTATTTATGATATAGTTTATTTTTCCTTTATGAAAAATAGCACATGGATTCTTTGGTAACATTTTGGAACATTTGGTAAACATACAAAATAGACGGAAAGGAAAAAATCCCCCCTGGTTCCATTACCCAACAGCCATAGTCACCAAAATGATCCTACTCATCTTGATCTTGTTCATATCTAGCTTTACTTAACACTTTTAGAGCCTTTTAAAGAAATCAAAATGCATTTCTTGAATCTATAATGTAACGGAGGTAAAAAGGCTGCTTGGAGGATGGCAACGGAGAAAAGAACAAAGGCAAAGCAGGCCGCGTAGAATGTGGGTTAATAAATAATAAAAACCTCTGCACTGGTGAGCCGTGCAGCTCTTTCATCTCCAACAGAACCAGCGGTGCCGGTGCCGGCTTGCTTTCTATCCTGCTGCTTGGTTGAGGATGCCAGCAAGGCCTCCACCCTCCTCGCCCCCTGCCTCATTCCTCTCCCTCAGCCACGTCTCCAAATGATTATTCTACTCGCAGAGAATAGCACTAATGTACCTCCATCCCAGTGGCTCCCGAATGTGTTTTCAAAATAAACTCCCATCTGCTAATGCCCAGATGCTATCTGGAGTTCATGAACAGAGAGCATCCTTTCATGCTCCTGCAGAAAGCCATTTAGATAGTGTTGCCAGGCAGAACGGGTAAAATGAAGATGGCACTGCTGGAGCGCGGGGTTTGTGCTTTGGTGGAAGTAACTGGAAGCTTCGCTCACGGGTGCCTTTGTCTGCTGGTTGGGTCCTTCGGTGGGAGGAAGGTGTGTGAGGAAAGGGGGTGAACCAGTAACAGTGCTCTTACTAGGTCTCTTACCACCCTCCCCCCACCCTCTTATGGTTATACATGTATGGGGGCAGTTTAGACTTATCCAGATCTTTAGATACTACATGTTCTAGCTTTCCTCTTGCACCCTGGATTTCCTCCAAAAGACGTTGCTTCTAAGCTTCAATTTTCCCATCTCTAAAATAAGAATGTAGTTGTAAGCAGAAAGTGAAATCAAGAGACGGAAGCCACAGATGAGGAGCGATGAAGACCTTTAGGCTTCCGCTAGCCAGCCACCCTTCAACTTGAGGGTGCTTCAGAATCACCTGGAAGCCTGGTTAAAACACAATGGCTGGGCCCCACCCATAGGTGCGGGGGAGGGCTGGGCAGGGTTCAGTCCTTTCTCCCTAGCTGCTGCTGCTGCTGCTGCTACTGCTGCTACTACTGCTACTGGGCGACCCAGAGCCCCACACTCTGAGCAGCTTTGATCTACTTGTACCCCATTCTTGTGACCCAATGAGAGAACGAAGTCCCACAGCAAATCCCACCGCAGTTACCTAGCTAGTGACCAGCGTCTGGTTCTGTGCCACCAGGGCAACTGGAGTTTTGAATTTCCTGTGACTCCTGTGGCGGGTGACCTGACATCAAATACTCTGCACAGGCTTCTAAAGGGGGCTTACCTGATGGTGCCCTACCACACACCAGTCATTTTTTAATTTTGCTCTGTTTTTTTCAGTGAGCCAAGGTTTCTTAAGCCTCCAAGCCAAACAGGAATACTGCCTGAAGCCAGAGTGCATCGAAGCCGGTAAGTCCTTTTTCCATCCGGTGTCAGGTTATAATTATGGTACCTCTGGGAGTGGAAGAAAAAACAGGTAGTATTTTTAGTGTTCTCTTTGCTTGAGGTTTACCAAGTACCAAATGCAATTTTGTTAAAATTTTCAGTTCACTGTCAAGTCTGGGTGTGAAGCAGTGGGGGCTACGCTTCCTGTTTCCTCAGAAACGCAGCTGTGTTCCAAGTTCTGAGGGGTCAGGAAGGGGCTTGGAAAGTGGAATGGCCTCACTGGAGACCGTCCCAGTGGCTTCAGTGGGGGTGGGGTGGGGTGTGTGTGTGTGTGTGTGTGTGTGTGTGTGGAGTCCTTTTCCTCTGAAGAAGGCGTTCTGGATGTTCTGTTCTATGGGCCTGACCCATCTGTCTGAGCACCAGTCCTGTGTCAACCCATGCTTCACTGTCCCCTCAGTCCCCTGGGGTCCTGCTAGGCCATGTTACAGGTCAAATGTTTCTTGAGGTGACCAGGATATGTGTCACTGGGTACCCCAAGGTGAAGTTGCCTCCTGAAAGTTGCCTCAGTTTTGCACAACTGTTAGCTTCCCTCTATTAATCAGTGTGAGGGCTGAGATTTTTAAGTCCCAGACCCCAGTGCCCCACCCCATTCTTGCTCTCCTTCCTGGGAGAGTGAGGAAGATTGGGGAATTTCCACCTTTTTCTTTCCTGTCAGCGTGAGCAGGGGTTCTCTGGTGAGGAGGATGGGATCTGGAATGGGCCGGGCACCACATGGTGTGTGAAATTTGGGGTTTTTGAACTCATGCATTTCAATTTGAATATAGACAAGTTTTTGCAGGGAGGGCCACTTCACGAGGTGTGTCTCTTTGTTGTGACTCATAATAACGCAAGAGTGAAACCTACAGAATGACATTTAATAATGTCACCTCCTGCCAGCTTGGGCATTTGGCCTTGCTGTTCTGTGTTTTAATTTTCACATTGCGGAATGACTTTCTAATGTTGAAGAAAATACCAATTTTGCTGTTTCTGTAGCCAAATGTTAACCATGGATACAGTTCTCTGTAGCATAACGTGGGTCTCACTATACTTGTGGGTCTGCAGGAGTACAGGCCTGGGTGATACGTGTTTTGAAAGTTCAGGAGCCACCATTCCTGACATGCCTTCTTTCCATAACCCCCCCTTCTCCATTTCCTCCTCTCCTAATCTCTTTCACGATCACAGTGAGAGAAAAACTACAAAGAAGGAAAGCTGGGAAGGGTATGCTAATGAGAACAGAAAAGGGTAGACAGCTAATGATTTGAAGCATGAAATGGCTACTTAGATGCCGCAGGATCTGGACCTAAATGTTATTATCCCAAGCCTCAGTTTCATCTTCTATAAAATGGGAATCTTTTTTTATTATTTTTTTTTCTCATCATACCCATTGGGAGACTAGAAGAAAATAGTAACGATGTTGGTCGCTCTAATCTAGTTCCGCAGTGCTCCATCCTGAACCCCACAACAGAGAGCAGCAGAACTCTCAGTTGGCCAAATGGATTGCCACCTCGATTCCTTTGATGACAAAAGAAAAAGTCTTACATGAAGTAGTTTTAGAGTTTGGTTATCCCACTGATGAGACTGTGCATCTATTTCCCATAGGATTTAGGAATGCCCTTGCTTCTAGAATGCCGCACCAGCCTTTGCTGGAGTCAGTATATGCTCCGTGGTAGCAGCATTGTGTTACTTGCAAAAATCTGAAAATCTATGAGCTTGGAAACATACCTCAAGGTTTTCAGATACGTGCTTTTGGGATTGTGATAGCGTAGCTTTTTTTGCATGGTGACCACAGTTAGCGGCAGAGAGCAAGGATGCTCAGTTACATTTGAATGACAGCTGTACAGTCACTACTATTTTGGGTAGAAGTATGCCCCATGCAATAGTTGGTACACTGGTATTAGTCATATATAGACAGTTCTGAATTTTACCTAAACACTGATTTATAGGCCACTGACTGGCAACCATCTTTGCTCATTTAGTCCTCATGAAGATTCTATGGGGTACTCTCATTAACTCCATTTTTCAGGTGCACAAACTAAGACACCAAGAAGTGAAGTCACCAGCCTGAGGGTTCAAAGCTTCCACATGGTTGGACTGGATTGGAAGCCAGGTAGTCTGGCTCTAGGTCTGAGATGATGCTATTCTGTCTGAAGAGGCTTATCATAATTGCTGGCACAGGAGCAATGCTCAGTATTATCAATAGTAATGATTTCATTCTTCTGCACTTATTCATTTATCACCACCACCTTCTCCCTTAAGTTCTAATTCATCTTCAAAACAAAACAAAGCTCAGGCAGGCTGGTCTGTGCACATATCCATGTTGGCCCGCCAAGGCACCTGTTGGCGACCGCATGATCATTGACTTTATAGGCAAGGACTTGTGGGAGCCAGAGCCTGGCCCTTGACGGATTTCCTTCATCAGACTTTCATCAAACCAAGTCTCTCTGGTTTGCACCACGGCTCTGAGGAGGGGAGCGGGCGTGTCAGTGTGCCTGGACCACTGTGTCCCTTGCTACTCGAAGTCACATTTCCCCTTCAGGAGACACTTCCCTGTGCCCAGCTGTGAGTGCTCAGTGACGAATGGGGAGGCTGATGCTCGTTTCCCACTGGGCAGATTGCTTCCAGAGTGATTGTAAGCGATGCATTTCCTCACTTTCTGTCAGGGCTCAAGTCAGAGCTGACCTTGCAGTTTTTCAAGGTACCTGCAAGGATATGGAGGAGAAGCTGCGTGGTGGGGGAGGGAGGGACGTTTAGGAAGGCAGCCAAAAACAATGTGCTTATGGGGCTAAAAATGCTTGTGGGGCTTCCGGTGTGTGACTGTAAATATGGTGTAGAGTGAAGCTTGCCTGATTCCTGACCCCAAGGCGTCCCATAGGCGATTCCTTCCTTGGCTGCACAGCCAGAGTAAGTACACACATGGACTGCAAGGAAGATGGCGTGTGTCCTAGCATATTGGCATATTCATCATCGCTAGGCAAATAGTAGTTGTCAGTGAAATTGTAATTGGAGACAATCGAGCTCATTCTGAAAGAGGAAGATAAAAAGTCAAATTTGAATTTATCAAACTTCTAAGACATTTTTTTCCTTTTTCTTTTTTTTTGGGGGGGGGTGTGTGTTAACTATGTTGGGAATTTGAAATCCTGTAGATAGACACTTATTCTTTTCACCCAGGACAAAAAGCTGTTTGGAAGTTTCTTAGGAAGACCAGGCTAGAGAAAGGGCTACCATCGCTTTTAAACCTGGAGGAAGCACACGCATAACCAAGTGCTAATAGGCATGTCTAGCTGTGTGTGGATTATACTCTCTTTTTGGTCAATTCATTCACATTGAGCTGAAACCTCATTGGATGCTCATTACTTCAAACAGAAATGAATTCTGGCATTAATTAGAGGGTGAAAATGACCCAGAGAGTCATCTTTCCAATGTCATTAAAATGTTGGCTGCCTTTTCAAGAGAGTCAGTTGGTACACATCTTCGGGCCCGAGTGGCAGTCAGCAATTGTAGGACACTTGGCAGTGAGCTGGAGCTCAGTATTTGGGATTTTGGAAGCTTCTCAATTTGTAATGAGAGAGTTTTTTTTTTTTAAAGCTCATGGCTACATATTTGGGTATGTGCAAACATGTGCTGTGGCCTGGCTTCCATCTGCAACTGTGTGTGGGCTGATGAGGGAAGAAAAATGTCGCGTAGTCTACTGCGACTTCCTGTTGACTTACACTCAGCTCTGCGCCTAGACCTGAATGAGAGGGAACCCTCCCAGGGCCCCTCATTTTTAATGCCCCATTTTGTCCACTTTTGGCTACACCTCTTCCCTAGGTAGGAGTGTGGGGTCAGGTCAGCAGCTCTCTCCTTCTGTATCCCCAAATTCCGTGCTGGAGGACTCAAGCCTACCCTGAGGGCCTGTGTGACTTCATTTCTCAAGCAGTCATGCTGCCTGTCAGATATTGATGAGATATCAGTTTTCAACATCAGATAGAGCTTTTCAATATTTGGAGATGGCATGTGAGCCTCTTTTTCAGGTAGCCATTGTTGTGGAACAAACCACCCTAAACCTTAAGGGCCTGAAACAAGAGTGATTTAATAGCAGGGGTTTCCTGCTGATATTGCCTAGGCTTGTTCTTGCAGTTTTGTTCAGCTGGAGGATAACCTGGCCTCAAAGGTCCATCTTGGCCGCATTCACAGATGGTACGGGAGCATAGCCGTATACACACGTCTGGTGGCTGGTGCTGGTTTAGTTCTTCTCCATGAGCCTTATTTCCTCCAGGAGGCTTCTTCAAAGGGTAGTGTCAAGGTTCTGTTCAAAGGAAGTTTACATGGAAGGTTCAATGCCTCTTAAGGCCCAGCTTGTAAACTCATGTTTTATCCCTTAAAGGTAGTCATCAGGCAGCCCCAATGAAACCTTGCTGAAAAAAGAATGAGAAAGGCATCTCCTAGGTGGAAGAGAGGGATGAAAGGAAATGTCATGTTGCAAACAACTGAACCATGGGCTTCTTTTCGTATTGCTGTTCCATGCCCCACAGATGTTAGGGGGTGGCCCTGTGAAAACCAGTAACAGTAATACCAGGAAACTTTTACCCACTCGTTCTGAATTGAGTAGTGTAATATGGTTAAGGGAGTCTTTTGAGGGGAAATATAAAAGCCAAACCCTGGGAACTGATTGATATGAAATGGTTGTTTAATTTGGAAGAGAACAGTACATGATGCTCAGTGCGTGTATTATTAATTCTATGATTTTCTTTTGAAATAGCTGCTGTCATCTTGAGTAAAGTAAATCTATCTGTGAACCCTTGTGATAATTTCTTCCGATTTGCTTGTGATGGTTGGATAGACAATAATCCAATCCCTGAAGATATGCCAAGCTACGGAGTTTATCCTTGGCTGAGACATAATGTCGACCTCAAGTTAAAGGGTAAGTCTCTGCTCTGATGTGCTGATGCACGCTAAGAGAGCGATACTTGACAAGAAACAATATAGTTTTGGGTTGAAGCGTGGCTGCTCCCTTTTCAATGGTATGAAATTCCTTTCTAAGATTTTTCAAAGGAATAGTTACTGAACGTTATGCTCAATCGATATACTTACATGTTCATTGTGTTCAGTGTAAACTGTATCACTTGTTCATTGTGTTGCTCATGGTTTACAAAGTGTGCTTAACACCTAACTGTCTGATGACATCATGTTTGAGAACTCTGGATGACCTTATCTTTGTCATATTGTTCCCGTTAACTTTTCACTTGGCTCTGGGGAGACCGTCTTTTCTCCTATGGCCTCTAGCAATGACAAGCTCATGCACACATTCACGTGGGCATGTACACCCTCCCCTTCCCCCTTCCTCTCTCTCTCCTCCACCTCCCCCTTCTCTCCAAAAGGTGGAAATGTCCTTTATTAGAGGACCCTCTGTGTGTGTCAGATCTAACTTTTATTTCGAACTGTTGGAGAAAGTCACTTCAGGAGGGAAGTAGGAACATTTCAGGGCCAAATAAGGTAACTGTTGAGAGAAGGCAATGATTATGTGCTTTTTTCCTCTTTTTGCTAACTGTGAGCCATAACCCTACAAAGAAATTCTGAGGAGTTATAATAATAATCATTATTTTTCTACTCTAGTTCCAGTTTCCAAGATTTTAAATACGTGACAATTAAATATGTATGAACTTAAATATATATATGTACATATGTATATATATTATAACAAGTGAAAGGATTGGTAAAATAACGTATTGTCAATTGTAAGGAAAAATATGCTGAAATTACACAACTAGATGAAAATTGTAGGGATGGATGGCTTCTTCTACAAGGCCTGTGCTTCATCTTTGTAGATCATAAATGAGAATTCGCAGGAATGTCAGGGCCTTCCCTGACCCCAAAGGGTGTGCCATGGAACCATCAATAAGACGTGGAGGAATGAATATTCGAACGCTTATTTATGGTAACTCAGGTTGGTCCTTCACTAACCATTCTTGCCTATTTTTGGTTTCCCTTCCCTGGCTTCTTCATAGACAGACAGATGTATGCATGCACATGTGTGTCCACTTGCAAACACAATCCTGTATAAGGAATACCACTGAAGGATAAGAAAGACACGATGGCCAGCTAGATGTTCCTTTTACATTAGCTGTAGCCAAAAGATTTCTATCTTCAGGGCATGAAGCAGGATAATTTAAAGAACTTTCTGGGGATGTCTTAATGGTAAAAATTTAACCATTAATGTGCATTGCATGAGGAGAATGCTGTTTATGGACGCCTTCAAAGTTCAAGGAAAGGAGAGTAAGTTGTTCAATAGTACCATGGGAGACATTACGTTCATTTCTTTGAAAAATGAAGATATTATTTCCAGACTCACTTGAGCAAATGCAAAGGAGCAAAATAATATACAAAAAGTGAGAAGAAAGTCACCCACAAATCCATCCCTGGAAATAACTGGTAATACAACAGCTATAATATATATAATATATTATACATTATATGTTATATATACAATATATATTATATATTTTTTCCATGCATGGGTATGCATGCATAACCTCATATGCATATCTCTACATTTAAAAAATTAGCCCATATTATACATACTACTTGGTAACTTGTTTCAAAGAATGATGTATTCCTCATAGATGTGGATTATGTCAGTAGATGCTCTTTCTTATTAACAGCACTAATAAATACCCATATACACACATTTTCATGTCCTTACCTAAGTGTATCCTTAGGATAAAGTCCCAGAAATATAATCACTGTGTTGAAAGAGCATCACAGTTTAATTTTGATGCATATAGCCCAATTGCCCTTCAGAGAGTTATTTCTAGGTCTTTCTATATTTTCTTGCTGTTTTAAATGGTAGCTTTTCTCTCAGTTGCTTTTTCTGTGGTGTAGAGGTTGGTAAACTACGGCGTTGCGCCAAATCTAGCCCACTGTTTGTGTAAATGGAGTTTTATTGGATGGTAGTCAGATGCATTCCGTTACAGCTCCATGCCACAAGGGTGGACCTGAATAGTTGTTAAAGAGACTAGATGGCTGGCAAAACCTAGGTTAGCTACTCTCCGGCTCTTCTGGGTAAAGTTTGTCCAGCCTTGATGACTAGTGTAAAGCTTTGGCATATCTATATTGCATTCGATAAGAACTGCATTAATAATGAATAGCTTTTCAGTAGCTTTTTTGGGATTATTAGGAAGGTAGCCCTAAAATTGAGACAATTAAACCATTGTCTCTCCCTTTGTGTTTGCCCCCCCATTGGCTGTTGAGTAACAGCAATGGTCATGGGTATACTTTTCCTTATTGTGAGTTTGAGCAATAATGCCTCAATATTCCACCCTCCACCATTTTTCTTGTTTCTGATCAGTGTTCTTTATCGTATTCTGTTATTCCTATTTTGCAGAAGGTGTTGACCAAGAGAAATGTCTCTTTACGATTTCTCAAGAGACTCAGATGGAGGATCTCTTTTAATGACTCTAGATTTTCTCATGCTTAACTACTCTTGTAATCTTGAAATAAACCCTAGGAATGGCTTATTATTTTCTTTTGTGGCATTGCTAAAATTGATTAAGTTAGTATTTTGTTTCATACATTTGTGTCTGTTATTCTGATTCATTATCAGTCTGTGGAGTTTTGGTGCTCTGTTTGTCATATTCACTGGTCAAGATAGTGTTAGTCTTGTGAAATAAACTTGGGGAGCACCCATTTCTTTCTTAGCTCTGGCAAAGTCACAACTGAACAATCCCAAGTTATTCTATGACAAGCACTGTAAAGGACAAATTTGCAAAGTCATCATGGAGGTCTTCAAGTGCCAAGAAGGAGAGAGCAAATGATGGTGTAGGGTTTCTTTGTAAAATAGAGTGGTATTGGGTATATGGATTTGAAACATGCGATGTGTATTTGTTCTTCAAATAAATTTTTACTGAAGTAACATTGGTTTGTAACATGTAAGTCTCAGGTGTTCAGCATTGTCATCCTGCATCTGTGAACACCACATCATACTCACCACCGAAAGTCTAGTTTCCTTCCATCGCTACATTTGACCTCTTCACCCAGTTCACCCAGCTCCCAACCCCCTTCCCCTCTGGTAACCTTTCTGTATGAAAGGGTTTGTTTTTGTTCTGTTTGTTCATTTGCTTTGTTTCTTTATATTTTACATGAGTGAAATCATACAGTTTTTGCCTTTCTCTGTCTGACTAACAAAATATGTGTTTGTTCTTTAAACTTTTCAATTCCGAGGTCATTCAGACATACAGAATGTGCATGAGTAGCATAAGGTACTCCCAGAAGTCCTTCACCCAGATTCCTGATTGTTATTTTGCTACCTTTGCTCTATCTGTAAATCTACAGATATTATTTCACTCTGTTTCTATCTATAGCTATATAGAGACATAGAAAATAATGTATCTTTATACATTTAGGTAGATATGGACATACAGATTCCTATTTTTTGGAACTCTGCAAGTATATTACAGGTGATTAGATAGTCTTAAATTATACAGAGCTTTCCAAATATCAGATTTGCTGACAATCTTATTTTTTTAAACATCAGATCTTTAGATTGTCTCTCTTTATTCTGTAATCTATGTATATACATATCTCTGAATCTATTTATTGATCCAGCCAATCATCCAGGTGATACAAGCTCATTTAGACTAACTACCAGTGAATAACAAGAAGCACCACCGAGTTGTAATTTTTAAATGCAAATATACATGTAAAATTATATATATATATCTTATAAAAGGCTATATGGTATTTTCTATTTATATAAACTGCTGTTTTTACCTGACATGTTAACATCTTTTCATGTCAGTAAAAACAGGTCTCTACCGTCATTTGCGTGACTGCTTTGCCATGGGTATACTCTAGTTTGTTTAATTAACTCTGGTGCTGACTTTTATGTTGTTTTCAGGTTTTTCCTCATGGTCAGCCCCTCAGCACAGAACTAGATTTGAATGCTGGTTCCCTTTTATTTTTCCCCATGTCACTTCTGGCCAATTACTTATCTCACCTAGTTCAATTTTCTTATCTTTCAAATGGTGGTAAGAAGACCCATTTCAAAGGGTTTGTGAGGACCGAAGGAGATAACTATAAATTACCTAGTCCAGTTGCTGGCATATAGCAGGCCCTCAATAAATATTTGTCCTTTATGATTCCATTTTGTCTCAAAGATAGTTCTAAGGTTCATTAAGTCAAGTCTATCAAATGCATTAAGGTTTATTCTGGTCTTTTGTAAATATCATGTGCTTTCACAAAATATTGAATACCACCTAGGTGTTTTTCCTCATCCTTGATAAAAAGAGAGAACATCCAAAAATAAAATGTGATGCTACCAATCAAAAGAATACCATTTTCTTATGGCTGATAGAGAACACACAGATATGCCTGTCCCATTTGTGAAATAAAATGGATTTGACAGACCTGGCTGATGAAAAATTGCCCTCTATTGAAGTTAGCAACCTGGTTTCATGAATTTTTTCTTTAAATGGCATATAAGACTCATCTCTACTTGGAAACTAAAATGATTTCTTGTTTTCTCCAAGAAGGATTAAAAAAAAATACTGAGTGTAGTCATATGTTTGACTGTTTTAAAATCGCCTTCCTACAAAAGCTCTCAAATTTGTCCTCACGTGACCATGAAGACCACACTGCATGCATTGCTTATGAATGGCCAGATGAAAATTCTGCAAATGAGCCCTTATGAAACATGAGGTGATGAGTGAGATAGAACACTTGTGTCAAGTAGAAGACAGATGACTGAAGGTAGCCAGCTCATCTCTGTTATGGAATAGCAGTCTTTGCCAATATTTTGGAAAGAAATGCAGCATTTTATTATGTTCAAACACAGACAACCACAGCAGAAAAATCAGACCAAGTAAGGTCTGTGCATAAATGAGAAGAGAAGGCTGATTGTGATTCGCAGATAAGTGATTTATTTGGAAACACCTGACTGAGATGCAAATGGTTCTCATAATTATGTAACTCCCCCCTTGACAATCTTGTTTTTCCTGCAAGCAATCCTAGCCAAATCATCTTCTGCAGATAACAGAAAGCTGAAAGTTCAGTTCACTTTTTGTAAAGTCATCTGGTAATTAGGACCCTTCAGCTGTTGAAGACATAGTGAGTTGTCATTTTCTCATACCACGAACATAGTATAATGATGGACCAGTGCAGCCTTGACATCATTAATGTCTTTCAAATCAATGATATCAGACAGGAAAAGAGAATGGGGTTGTGGAGGGCAGTGCAACGGAGTGACCCTCCCGTTGTGGTGGGTGCTTTCTGTTGAAGTCAGCCCCTGGACCGCTCTGTGAATCTGCTGTTTAAACTGGGCACACCTACTCAGGCCAGATTCCTGTTTTCCTGCTCATGCTAGTTTTTCCAAATGACTGTGCAGGAAGCAACAAATTGCCAAAGGACACACATGTGACACCCTCCTACATGCAGAGAGGGATGAGCTGTGAGGACATGCACCTTTCTTAGAGACTTCTGTAAGCAATGAAATTCTACTCAAAAAGGTTACCTTTTTTCCTTGTGTTTATAGTTTTCTTACTCTCCAGAGCTTGAGAATGGGTAGGAGAGGGAGACAGGCAGCGGGCAAGGGGTGCCAGGAGGCATTCACTTGGAATATGGAAATGAAGTTCTTCCTGAAGTTTCTGCGACACATGTGCACGTGGTCTAGAATAGGTTGTCCCTAAATAGCTGAGGAAAGGAAAGAGACCATGAAATGGCTGCCTTGCATGAAAACTTGGGTTCCAGTATTTCTGCCAGTCAGCATTTTAGATTGTCTTCTTGTGTGACCCTTTCCGTTCCCCAGTGCGTGTCCTTGTCTTGAGTTTTTGACACTGACCCTGCTCCATACAGTTGATTTTGACTCTCTTCCTTGTGATTTTAATGTAGGTTTTCGCCACAGTGCTCAGTATCACCACTAAGTTGGGTACGCCTGGTGAGATCCATTCATTTCATTCATTCTGTATTGTATGCTCTTTGATCTGGGGAAAATGCACTCACTTCAAATAGATCAAAATGTGCAGCATTTTAAACTGTATTAATCACCCTGTGCACACAATACTATTTAGCAAGCATTTGCTTTTCCTGGCATCAATTACTTTCAGTCACAAAGTAACAGATACTCCAACTCAAAGTGGCATAAGCAATAGAGAATCTGCTGGCTACATATCTGGTAATAATGTGGACCTCAGGTAAGGGTTGACCCAGCAGCTGAACTCTGTCATTAAGGATCATATTTCTTTTTTTCCTCTCTCCTCTGACACATGCTTTCTCATAGTTCTAACACCATTTGATTAAAAAAAAAAAAAGTTGTTGCTACTAGCAACCAGAATTTACACTTTCTCATTCACATCTAGCAAGAGGCATTGTGTTAGCCACAGGAGGATACTGAAGTGCAGGGATTAATACCCCCCTCCCCCAGATTACCTTCATGGAAATTAGATGAGATCAGGTGCATTCAGGGTAGTTTGGCTATATAGTCTCTGCATGGAAATCAAAACCTATGCATCAGAAAAGGTTTCACTAGCTATTGTAGTCAAGACTTTAAAGTCATACTGTTCAATGCAGTAGCCACTAGCTTCATGTGGCTTTTGAAATGTGGCCAGCTGGAACCAAGATGTTCTTTATGTCACGCACACGTGAAATTTCAGGCTTCATATAAAAGCAAATAAAATACACCATCAAGTTAATTGATTTCATAATCTATTGAGCACTGTTCTGGGTTAAGTGAAACATACTAGTAAATGGAAACTCACCTATTTTTGCTCATTTAAATCTAGTTATAAGTCCCTTAAAATTGTCTATGCTGCAGATGACCTTTTTACCAGGCAGTGCTGCTCTAGAGCCCCGACTAGGCCACGAGAAAGGTGAGCTTCCTGGGAATGGATTCCAATAATTTCAGTGCTAGACAAGGCACAGAGAACACCTTTGTTAAAAATAGACCGTTGCTCTGTCTCCTGTACCCCTGTAGCCTAACCCTGTTAGTGACCTTGAAATTGAAGCCATCTGTGTACTTCCTACTCGTTTTTCTCACTTGTGTGTCTCGCCCTCCCACTTCCCCCCATCGGAAGATCAGTCAATTCCACAGGAGCCAGAACCTGTCTGGGGCTTCACTATGGTCCAGCAGCAAACGCAGTGCCCTGCACATAGCTGGTCCTCAGAAAGTACTTGTTGAAATATGTTAAAGGCATTGATGAAGGGACAAGGAACGGCCACTGCGAGTGGCTGGGTGTGGTGTGGGGCGGGTTGGGGCAGTGACTTTCTGGGTCCCCTCTGTGTGCTGGAGGCCCTGCATGCCGTCCAAGAGGAGCCGGAGTTACCCCTGATGAAAGAAAGAGTGATTGCCAGTTGTTCTCCCTCTGTGTCCCAGCCTCCTCGCTCTAAGGCTGTCTCTTCCCTGACGCTCCTGTTGGCTGAATTCAATGTGCTGTGTGGAGCATCTTGCACACCGCGGCAAAGGAAGGCACCTGTTGCTATCATGACTATCAAGAGGATTAAATCAACCTTTTTCTTTTTTAAAATTTAAATTCAGAATTTGGGGGTTGACGGTTATGCGTTCCAATGTACACATGTTCCACTCACTCTCCTTAAAGGAGCATTTTGAAGTACTTGGCACCCATTGCTTTTGGTCAGTGGCTGTGAGGAAGCTTAAAAAGTGTCCGTTTCCTGATTGATAAGCAAATGTCATCATGTCTCCACACGCCTGTAAATAAGGGGGTGGCTCCTGAAAGAGAAGCCTGGAGGCAAAAACAGTAGGTCAGGTGATTGTGTGAGTTCCCAAGTTTGACCGCCAGACTGTGGTCGTAACCTCAAACCCGAAAGGCCTTGGTCATCTAACTGGGCCAACCACACCTTCATTGGGGGATGTGTGAGCTTTAGAAACATGCTTGCAGGGAAAGAGAGAAGAGGAAACGGGACTTGCTGAACTCAGGAAAGGTCATCCTGCATGGGTTGAAATCCTGTCACTTTGAAAAAGTTGAAGCGAATTCCCTTTCTTTCTCCTCATCCTGAGGGGATTCCTAATTCGGGCCTCCAGCCTCTCGAGATGAATTGTTGATGGATTTCAGGGCCTTGAATGGAAAAACAAGCTCCTTTCTTTTCACTAACCTCTCATCGATGACTAGCCTGTTCTTTACGTCTGAAAGTGGGTAACAAACCCTGGTTCCTAGTGGCGATCTGTGTTCTTTTTCTATCTTCTTGCAAATGTTACAGGTGCCTTGAAATACATTCTCCATACGTGGCCACTTCAAATTCATGCATTGCTACGCCCAGTGCATAGTTATTACTTGCTGAGTTAATGCAGTAGCACATAAGCTGTCATAAGACAACAGTTCACAGCGTTTCAGAATAACTGGTTTTTATTGTAAACTGGCGTTTCTGAAGTCCTTATAAACACGATTCTGAGATTGGTCTGTCAGTTGGAAGAGCCCATGCAGGGGCTGCATGGCACAGAGAAGGTTAAGACCCCTGCCTGGGCAAGGATTGCTGGGGCGGGGCCTCCAGAAGGTGTAGTTTTATTTAACACCAGGTTTTTGAGCCTCCTAATTTAGGTGTTTCGCACAGAGTTGCCTATTATGTGGCCCCATGGGTCGACTCCCACCCAAATATTTGAACAGTCCACTGTCTCGAGTCCCCGGGTAATGAACACATTACCGACAGGTAATAGGTGTTTATCAGGCTAGCAGATGGACCTAGAGATTTACATTTGGGAGTTTTTGCCAGTGCCAAACCTTGACTGGAGCTTTTAAGGAATCACCTATGCCACGAATATAGGTATTTATAGATGAAATCACCCAGTGTGGCTGCAGGCCTGTCTTGAAAGCAGAGAGGGAGGCTACGGTTTTGGCCACGGTGTAGTGAAAGATATTTGCAAACAGAACAAATGACTGAAAAGAGTACGATACGGAGCAGCGTCTTTATTCACAAGTACATATGAGGTGGCGGATGAAAGGGCTTGTTTGTCATCTGACCTTGGAAATAGGGCCTGTTGGTTGAGCTTGGCATCGGGGGGCTGGAGGGGGGCTGTGCATCTGAGGTGCTGTGAATGAAAGGAGAAAGTCGAATCAATGCGACTTGGCTTGGTTGAAAGAAGAAAGAACAAAGCTGTTGGTGAGAGATGACAGGGTGAAATGAGCGGATGAAGGATGTCGAAATCCATTTGTGAGATTTTTGACTTGCAGCGGGCAATGCAGAGCTTTTGGAGAAGTGGAGCGACAGCCTGGAAATGCTGCGCAAGGGAATATTGACTGCAAAACAAAATGAGTGGAAAAGCAGATGAGGGGGCATTTTTGTAGTGTAAATATTGCAACATGTTATGAAAAACTTGAATGCTGTAGGAGGAACGAAACACTTTCCTTTAGAAGACTGTCACCTAAATTTAGGATCTGGTGCCTAAATATAAGTTTTTTTGACACGACTAATGACACAGGATATGTGCCTCCTGAGAAAGACACATATTCACCCGCAACGACACTTCTCAAACGGCCCACACCCAGGCCCACGCTGTTTTGCACGGTTGGGGTATAAAAGTATATATTTTACTTTGCAGTTGCTCAGAAGGGATGCATATTTTTAAAAAGCCACTTCCTGAAAGAGGATGACTGTTTGAAAAGGGAAGAAAAAAATCTAGCTGGCTTTGGTGGTGACACCGAGGAGGCGTGCCTGGTGGTCACGATCCCTGAACTCCTCCAAGCCCCCACGTGTTCCTGCTGTGTGGCCAGAAGCTGGAACAGCCGGGAGCTGAGATTTGTGCACGGGCTTCCCAGGGTCATCCTGACTTCGTAGCAGAAGCAAATGACTCAGATTCCTGGACCTGGAAACTTTACCATTGAGAAAGGGGTCAGGTGCTTACCTTTACTGTACCGCTCATCAGGCAGTGGCAAAGCTCAGGCACTAGGAAGAATGGACACGAAATGCATGGCTGAACTGAGTTTTCCATGTCATCTATGCCTTTCCAGACTCCTAGATGAGACAGCTTCCGTAGGGTTTTCACCCTCAATTCCGTGAACTTCTCAACTCTTGGCTTCAAGGATGGGTCTTGGAGTCCATTTACAATGTAGCAAAACCCCTATTTCGCCACCAATTTACGACTAATGGTGGATGCATCTCTTCATGTGTGCTGAGACTTTCATGGACTACCCTCCAGCATACTTAAGCTTGTATTACCCAGGGAAGGGCCTATTAGGATCAGAAGCTTCAGAGGTGACCTGACTGTTGAACTCTATGCTAAATTCCCAACAAGCCTGTAAGACGTCCAGTTTGTCTGCATTTCCTGCAGAAGGAAACAGAAGCACCGGACAGGATAATAGCCAGCTCAAGAGTGCAGTTTCTAGATCATAGACCTGCAACTGACTTTCAGACGGATTGAGCCTTGGTGCTTCGTGGAGCCCTGGGAACGAGGACGGTGGCATTAACCTATTTCACAGTTGTGAAAACTGAGGTTCAGAGAGGGTATTTCAGCCAGGGTCAGGCAGCTTGTCACCTCTAGGAGCAACTTCCAGAGCGGTGCTGTGCAACAGCGATGTAATGTGAGTCTCACAACTCAGCATGTTCACGGTGTTGTCATTTTGGATATAAAACGCAACCAATAGAAAAAATGTACTCACGAGACTTTTTGCACTCTTTTCTATGGAACCTTCACAATCCAGCATGTGTCTTAACGCTTGCAAGACCCCTCCACAGGTCCAGCTGCCTTTCAGCCCCCCAGGACCCTGAGGGACTGCTGGCCGCGGGCCTGGCAGGAACTGTCGAGTGGCGCTTCTCCCTCAGTTGGTGAGGTCACCGGGGAGCTTAAAGAACACAGATGGCCACGTCCGCTCCCCCAGAGGTTCTGATGTCAATGGTCTGGGGTGCACTCTAGGCTTTTGGGGTGCCCCCCGTATGAATCTAACATGCAGTTTGCTAATTTCTTCAAGGGTGATGTTCAAGCCTCCCCACTGTAGCCATTGTCCATGGAAGGTTCTGTGAGTTTCCTGAGATGAGAGCCATTAAACTAACCACGCTGGCGACAGCTTTGCTTGTTGACATTAAGGCACGCCAAGCAATGCCCTAGGTAATTTATTAATTTTTCTCCATTTGCATCTCTCAGTGTTTTGGCCAAGTCCTGGAATCATGTAAGAAAAGAGCTTTTGTCTCTCCCCCTGGATCTGCACACTGGATCTCCACCAGTGCGGGTAAACGAAAACATGCAGCTCTCTTATCTGAATGGAGGTCCGGGGTGGTGGTGTCAGCCTGGAACCTCTGGGTGGTAGAGAAGAGGAAGTGGGGGTTTAAAAGCTGCAGCTGGGTGGGGGTGAGGGGGAAGAGGGAGAGCCATACAGAAGGGGATCAATAATTTTACAAATGTGACCAAGGTTGTAAGAAAATAATAAAAATTAAAAAAAAACCCACCAAAAAGCAGTCGCTCATGGCCAGAAGGAACCATGTCTGTGTGGGGAAGCGTGGGGAGTGCTGGGTGAGGAAAGGAGGCAATTGTGGCTCCGCTGAGGTCTGAAGGCCAGACAACCCACAGTGTGGCAGGACGCCCATGCCGCAGCACTCTCCAGAGGCCTCGCAGCTGGCCTGCTCAGTCAGACTTGTGTTTCTGCCTCTGAGACCTGAAGCTGAAACTCAATATTCCGGAATGAAAATGTCTCCGCATGCCCAGAGGTTCAGTTGTCCTTAAAGTGCTTTATGGAGTCATTTGGAATAATTTCTATATCGCCTTCTTTTATTTCAATCCAAACACAGCTTTAAAATTCTGGGCACATTTGTTCCTTCCCAGAATGAAAAATGCTGGAACTTCTGTAGTGGTAATGCTATAGTTACATGCAATTTTCTTGGTGATATTTATTGGACTTCAAAGGAAGCTGGAGAATGCACAAATACTGCCGAGTCTTCCATAGCCTGGGCTAAATTAAGACCATATTTCATTGAATCAAAAATACAGTCAAGATGTACTGTTAGTTCATGGATGTTGAGAAAGACTAAGCTAACACATTGCTCATTCCTATCGCTTGGAGTTTTTATGTTCATGGGAAGTGTCCTTTGAGATTTTGACAGGACTTTTTATCATCCATTGCTCTTTTGTATTCTCTAAAAAGGAACATGCAACAAAAGAAGGTGGTGGAAGGGATTCTTAAAACTTCTTTGCAGGATCTTTTTGCTTTCGAATCCTCAGTGTTTCTGTGCTCTCACGAAGTATTGTCCTCTTTGTCAACAACAACAACGGTGATTCAACAGCTCTCAAATTGTGTAGGGGATTTTACCAACGGGGCAACCATGTCCCTTCAAGTGCCAGCTCTGAGAAATGCTACGTCAAGTTTACCTATGGGCAGGCAACAGCAGCTGCACCGTGACCAGGCCTGGCTGATAGTTTTAAGATGGATTCTAATTTCAGAGATGTTCACATGTGGAAAAAATGTGCTCTTACAATTGATAGATAGAATATGGTCTGTACACCGTATTTCCAATAACCCCTGCCCCACCCAACATGCTTGTCTCATCCACCTTGCTAATATGCTTCCAGCTGTTTCAGCGAGATTTCCATGAGGTCACTTCCTCTGCGCACCGGGACTTGAACCTACAGTGGGTAGAAGCAAGGCTCCCCCCACTTGCCTCTTGTAGTCCACTTTGCGGCTCCAAGGCTGCACTTGAATACAGTCCCTCCAACCTCTCATGTGTCCACGACGCCTGAGAATCTTGCTGGCATGCAGATTCTGGTTCAGTTGGTCCGAAGAATTGGTCCAAGAGCCGGCATTTCTGGCAGGGTCTCAGATGATGTGCCCCAGGCTGGTGTGGGAGCATGTATTGGCTACTCACACTGAGTCACATCTGTGGCTGCAGTGTCACTGTGCCATGAAAGGTAGCACCTCTCCAAGTGCCTGAGTAGTTGGTTTACTTTCCCCACCATTTATATAATCATTTTGATGAAAATCCATACAGTGCAGATGTCATTATTTTGGGTAAATTCAAGGATTTCATAGAATAAAAGAGCCTCATGGCTTAGGGAGAGGGATTTCTTCCCCTTTGTTTTCTGAGAGATTGGCTCATTTTGGTTGCCTTGCCTTCTCCCCCTCCCCAAACTTAGGCAAGTTGAATTTATTAGGAAATCTGCATGTAATTGCAAATTAACAGCTTACCCATTAATACCACATTAGTTCATCGTGATTAATAGTATCTACGTGAATGTTTAATGAATTGGTAATGACGGACTATTTGCTTTCAAGTGTCAAGAGAACAGTTCATGTAAAATGGCACTACCCATAACAGGAAAATTAATTATAGACTGCTTGGATGGATAATAGCTTGTCACGAACAAGATATGTTTGTTTGGAAAGCTTCCTTGTTGTGGATATTTGCGCAGAGAGAGATACTTTTTAAAACATGCATGGACCTTTTAATTTGTAAAACGAGAAGGGAATTTTATTTTCATGAACTGTTAAGACAGCTTTGGGAACTGGTATTTATGAGAGAGGCGCCCACACATACAAATACCGCTGTGATGCTCACAACATTGCCTGTGTCTAGCCGGAGAGGCTCCCTATAGAGCGGCCATTTTGATTGAGTTCCAAGTGGAACGGCTTCTACTACCTGCTATCTCGACTCAATCCATAAGTTTGCTTCCCCAAGGTCCTAGTGTTTCTTGTGACTAATTTTATCCCTCGAGCGAATCATCTGTTTTCTCTGTTTCCTCACTCGAGCTATGATGTCGGCCATGACTGTTTGTTTCTGTCTTTGTCCTACATCTGAGGAAGCGAAGGTCAAGGAAATTATGTGACTTGCCCAAACCAACCCAACCATATAATTTCCCCCTCCACAGATTATGGGTCTAGCATTTCAAATGTCTCCAGTTTTAAGCCAGGCGGAAAGAGTGGCATGAGCAGAGGCTCTGTCCAGGTGGTGTCTTTGAGGAAACCCAAGAAGCCAGTGTGAGTGGAGTTCAGAGTTGGAAGAGAAAGGGGGCAGAAGACATTTGAAGGGGAGGGGGGAGGGCAGGGCACACTGGCCTGTAGCCTTGTCACGATTTTAGCCTCTGTCCTCAGGCAATGGAATGCCATCTGCAAATGGAGGAGTGTGATGGGTGATGTGGTTTGCCAGAGTGCATCCACTGTGTGTGGAGAATGACTTGGAGTGGTGGTTGTCGTGTGGAGACCGGTTCAGGGGGTGCGTCACATCGATCTGCCTTCTAGCTTGGGGTGCAGACAAGGCAAAGGTTTATCTTCCTTGTTTCAGAAAGCCTTAGCATGACTGTGTGTCCTTTTCTCGCCTGTCTCCTCAGGACAGCATCAAAGGGTTTTTGTCTCTTCCCTGTAGCCCCTGGTTTCTTTGAATTTAGGGAGGGACTTTGCCAAGCTCCCCTCGTCACCTGACGGGAGCCACTAGTGAAGGTACGGCAGCAGTTGGTGGGTGTGGGAGTTAACTCTGGGCACGTCATCCTCTTGCCCTTTTGGGTCCTTGGCTTCTGCCAAAGGTGCTGTTGCTTCTGCTTTTGCGGGGGAGACGTTTCTGGATAGAACTGGAAAGAGCCTCACTCTGAATCCCTCAGTGTGAGAAACCCAATTTCAGAGGTCCAGTCTCCCGTGACCACACACTGTGGTTTGAACAACCAGGAATAGAACCTCTGCCACTCTTACCTCCTCATGGAAGGTGGGAGTGAAAGCAGAGGTTAGCTGGGAAGTGGTTTTCTAAACCTATATTTATAATGTTTTGATGCCACTTTCATAGATGAGGGGAGGGATAGTGAAGTCTGGAGCTCAGATTTTTTAGGATTCCGGGGATATAATATTTATCCCACTCTCCCCCATAGGGTGTGGTATAAGCTGAAATGAGTTGAAAATAGTTGTGTGTTTTTTTTTTGTCCCCTTCACTTTGCTGGGGAGTGCTACTATTTTGCGTTCTTGAACCAGTGACTCAACCCTCACCTCAAACTCCAATTGCATTTCACCTTTGAGAAAGGAACTGTTTAAAGCCTGGCTTTGTAGACCCAAGGAATGAGCCGGACCTAAAACAGTCCAAAGCAAGGAACATGTCTAGGAGAGGACGCAACAAAACAAATGCAAAATGTTGGTGTTGAATTGAAATGGAGCTGCAGGGTGAGGAAACCAGCAGAGAGAAGAGCAAAGATCCTGAGCTGAGTTTGGAGGGGAGTAGGAGGGAGGAAGGAGGTGTGTCCTGGGGGTCTCAGGTCTCCTGAAACACCTGTGCTAATCGTCAAATGCACTGCAGCAAAGCTGGGGGAATAGGGGAAGCCTGGTGAGCGCTGTTGGTTTAAACTAGTGGTTCTCTAAGACATGTGCATTGGCATTACCTGGAAAATTGTTTTATTTTTAATTTATTTTAATTTTTTTAATATTAAATAATTTATATAAAATCCACATCTTTGTGATCTCTGGGGTTCACCTCCTCCCTGACCGTTCCCACCTGCCCCCCCCCCTGGTTGTGTACTTTAATTTGGTTGTTCGCTTGTTTTGACTTTTCTTCATGGCTTTTGTTTATCTTTCCCATGTCCCATATAATAGTGAAACCATTTGGTTTCTGTCTTTTTCTTTTTAACTTGTTTCTGCTAATATGATTTCTTCTAAGTCCATCCATGTTATCATAAAATTGTCCCATTTGTCATTTTTAATTGATGAGTAATATTCCATTGTGTATATATACACTACATTTTTTTACACAGTCATCTGTTTTCCCAGATCTCAAGTTATACTACAAAGCCATAATAATTAAAACAGCATGGTATTGGTACAACAACAGACAACCAGAACAATGGTACAGAATTGAGTGCTTGGAAGTAAAACTGCACATATATAGTCAACTAATCTTTGACCAAAGAGGGGAAAAACTTACATTAGAACAAAGATAGCCTCTTCAATAAATTGTCCTGGGAAAACTGGACTAAGACTTGGAAGATTGTTTTAAATGCTGGTGTTTTAACCCCATTCCAGACCTACTGAGTTAGACACTCTGGGGCAAGGATCCCACACTCAGCATCCACTTGCCCTCTTAATGGTTCTGGTACTCACTTCATTTAGAAACCCCTGGTTCAGGCTCAGGCAAGATTTGAAGTCAGGTCTGGGGGCCCAACTAGCATTGTTTTGCTCTTACCTCACCTACCAGGCCTCCCGCTTCTGGCCAAGTGCCTCAGAAGCATGTGTCACAAATAGGGGGAAAGGGCAAAGGGGGGGGAGATGGGTCAGCACTTAGTCTCTTCACTGCAAAAAAAAGCAAGTCTTTATGTAACAAAGCAAGGCCCTTCTTTCAGTTATGACTGAGAGGTCAGTCAAGAAGTTCCACTAGGGAATTGCTGCCCCTGGCTGAGCCGCTGTGGGCCTTGCTCTCACTCAGGAAAGAAACTGATGTTTCTATGTTTCTACTGCTGAAATGAGCAGGAGTCTGAGACCAGGGCCCAAATCTAAGCTCTGGCCTTTTACACTTGGAGAACAGGGTTGATGATACCTGCCTCTTAGGAGGGTGGGAGGGCAGGGCTGATGGAAGTCATGGACAGCACACCTGGCACAGAATAGGTGCTTAATAAATGAAAGTTGTTATTTTGGAGTCCTAGGACATCTCATGGCTGATCAGGAAGGACGTCTATCGTCATGCATGTGTGGCTGTCCCCTGATCGTGCTGAGATGGTGGAAAGAAGAGGTAGGGGAAAAAGAGAGTTTTTGCTAAAGGAAAAATGACTAATGACTCTAAGTCCCACACATCCCTTACATCAAATATCTACTAAGATACAGGTGATCTAACTAGGAAAGCTGTTTTTATGAGTTAATGTCACTACGGCAGAGCCATTGTGATGTGATGCTATCAAAGAGTAATGTTACATTTAATTTAAATTTTTCTGAAGTGTAACCCTGATAAGTTGCATTCTTACAAGTTCAGTTATTAGTGAGAATAATACAAGAGTTTCCTTCGATTAGACTTTTGAAGTGTCTGGCAGTTCTAGAAAATTGATTCCATTATGGACGAAGAGGACTTTTGAATTAAAAGGAGGGTTCTTAGGTTATTTAGTGACCCATGATTTAGATGGATGAGTTAGAGGGTTATAATGCCCCTAAAATAGTCTCTGCTCCCTTTCCTTAAGCTGATACCAACCAATGATCATTTATAAGATGATCATAAAAAATGAACAGAGAAAAGATCTCTGCCAGTTTCTTTCCCCATATTTAAGTGGGAGTTTTCCAGAAGAATGAGAACTATCACCTCTTATTGTCTTTGTGGTGTGTCAAACAGTCATACTGAACCCACACTTGACTGGCTGTGGGACCGAGGCTCTGCCACGTCAGTGTCACACAATTCGTGGGGAAACATGAGGGTTATGGGAGCCACAGACCATGATGCTGTTAACTTGAGTTTTATTTTTTTAATGAGAATAACAATGGGTTTTGCAAGCTGATTTAGAGTCTCCTGGTCGAACTGCATCAGCGTTTAATACCCATGAAGTGTGAGTTAGAAAAACAAACTTTCTCAGAACAGTAAATAAACCGAGGAGCCTGGAGACCAAATTGAAGTCTGTCGCCTGGAAAATCAACACAGACTAAAAATAGCAAGATTAGAGGTGACAGTCAACCATGGACCAAGGTGGTTTCAAGTACCACCCAAGGAGAAGCCAGGTCACAGTTGGACATGTCCAAAAATATATACGTTGTCCTTTCTTGCCTCTGAGACCTTCCCGGTTTTTGTCTAGTTGCTACCACTTGCACCCGGGAGTGGTAGGCGTGGCCATAGTGCCTGTAAGTCTGTTACCCCAATAAAAAGTTTCAGAAGATCCATCTCTCTATCTCTCTCTATCCTTTCTCCCCTCTCCCCCCGCTCAATCACTATGTATGTGAAGAGAATGTTACGTTCGTAATGTTGGTGTGAAGGGCACACCTCACCCTAGAACATAGATTTCTAAAGTTTTGATTTCTTTTATGTTCTTTCTCTCTCTGGAATTAAGAGGACACCCCCCAGTCCCTCTGATTTCTAAGGAAGTAATATCATAATCTATATGAGACTGAGAATTCGCCTTGATTCATGTGGCATAAAGGTGTTAGAGCTGAATTGCTGTTCCTGTGAAGCAGAGCAGGCAAACAGCGTTAGCGTTCCCAGACTCTTAGCAGGGAGCCACAGTGTTCTCTTTAACACTTGCGCATAGAAGGACTATAGGATCGGTTTGGAGTCATCTCATTCAAATGCCAATGTTGCTAGTTGAGTGTTTGGGCACAAGGCTTTAACTTTGTACAGGATATGTTGCGAAGGTCCTGAAAATTGCAGAAACTTCAGACAGCTGGCCAGAGCTGTGCATGACTGGCATGAACTCTTGACTTAGTGGACGTCTAAATCCTTAGATGTCTCACTGTTCTTCTTTTCCAACTTCTTCCTCCTATTCCATACCCCCCAATAAAGGCCCCATTTAAGCAGACATAAATTCAGTAGAATTAAAGGTCCTCTCTTAGCTTCTGAGCTTAAGGGAAGTCTAATGCCAACAAAGTATCTTCTCACCCCTCCCTGCCAGCAAAGAAAAACATGGAAGTGGAAGATTAAATCCAGACCACTGGTAAAATGAAACTTCAGCATCCTGTACGTGGGTGTTCATGAAATCTTGAATTTCATTGTGTGATGCAGCAACTGGGATGCGAGAAAAGGAGATCATCTTAGCATAATCAGAACATTGATCATAAAAAGAAATAAAGTCGTCCAACATCTCACAGCTCCTTTCCAACCGGATGAAAACCTCTCATAGACTTTCAGAAATGCTTCAGAGGTGCTTTGAGCAGCAACTATGCCATGTGCAAGGTTGTGGGTGTTCAAAGATGCATGTCACTCAGCTCTTGCACTGAAGTGTGTGATTTCATGCAGAAGAGCCATTGTTAATGTTAGTTTTATGTACCAATGACCAAAAATATCTTTGGAAAATTCTTACATGAGTCATCCCTTGTGAGGCCAAGCTAGTGTTACAAAATCATGGCTGTCTACATTGTAGACAAAACAAACTTTCATAGACTGTAGATCTAAATGTGAAACAATAAGGTTTCTATAAGAGAATATTTTCATGACCTCAAGGCAGACAAAGTTTCCTTAAGTATGCATAGATTGGACAAAACGTGTACATTGAACTGTAGTAAAATGAAAAAAAATTTCAGTTTGTTGCACATAGCTGTAATCAAATTAAATACATGAAATGGGGGAAGGTTTTTCAATGCAAATATGCAACAAGGACTTGTGTGTGGAATATGCAAAGAGTGTCTACAAATCAATAAGAAAAAGGTATACTACTTAATGGGAATGTGGGAAATAGACTCAAGTAGGCATTGTACAAGAGGACTTTGGGTGGCTGGATTGGAAGTGGTGACTAGAAGTAGCTGTTCAAGCGACTCTCAGATTTTGGTGACAACATTGGTTATTGAGGGTATGCTTATTTATGGAAATCTTTCAAATTATGATTAGTACATTTTTCTATATGTGTATCATAATTTCATTGAAACCATTTACATAAAAAAGACAACATCTCATCTAGGATGAGGAATGTGTGAGCAAAATATATGCGTAGGTTAACACTGACTGCAAAATATCCTTCATTGTGGCGTATTGCCAGTATTGTGGAAACAGAGGAAATGTTAAGAGCATGAGACACTTGCAAGGTGACTGAGGCATATCCAATTTGTGAAACAGTCCTGTGTAGGAAGTGTCAATATTCTAAGAAGGAGGAGGAAAAAGCATGCATGGAGGAAGGACTAGAAGCAAGCTTGCTTTTTGCCATTTTGTGTATGACTGACTCAGCCTATAATTCTAGTTAAGCCTCTTTCAATTGATCATTTATCACATGTCTGGACACTGAAATAGGGACTTTGTGTGCATGAAAACCTTCACACTTTACCACAACCCTGAGAGGGAGGCACTACTATTAACCAAATTTATGTACTGAGGTTGGGAGAGATTAAATGACATGCCCACGTGCTAGCTACAAAATGACAGCAAGCTGCTATCATTAGCACTGAGCCCACCCCTTGGCCAATCTATAATATTACCTTTATTCTTTTGCTTAAATCAGTTTTATTTGAGTGAGTATTACAACAAGAAAAATATGTAATATGTGTAATGTTCAAATTTGATGATCAGAAATACTTTGAAACCAGCTTTCATGCCTGAAGTTTTTTGCCCTATCGGTTTTTATGAACTAGAGTTTTCTTTTTCTCTTGTAACATGGTTTACACTACCTGGATGGGGTGGGGGGGTAGAGAAATCCTCCAATAACCAACACAGACTGTGATGGGGATGCCCTTGTACTGGGTGACCTATGAGCCCTCTTAATGCTTTAGGGGCATGTTAATAACCTGAGCATTTACCTTTGATAGGCAGGTTTTGTTTTCTCCTCATTACTAATGACTCTCTAGGCTAAATTTCATTCCTTTTATCACTAATTCAAAAACACAGACACAGAAAATGGATACTGCCAGCTGATCACCACACCATCATCTGCATGTTAATGCCTTTCTATCTTCTTGAGTACAAAGGAAAGGAGAGAAGGGCAAGGGGATGGCAGTGACCACATGACAGCTGAATTCTGGCACGGAAATGAGGACATCAGCATCACACTGACTGCTGTCTGCATGGCTTGGGGGTTGCCCTACTTCACACCCGCATGTCCTCTTTTCCTTCTGACACAGAGTGCCTTCTGTGCGTACTCGAGTAATGGACTTAATACTTGGAGTTCTTTTGCTTCCATGATTGGTGTCTGTCCTTAGGACCTTCATGTTTATAGCCTGTGAAGTCTTTATAGCACTGAAACAACATCACACCCCTAAATGAAATTTGGGTGACTTATTTCCAAATGTTCCCCCTCAACCTTCTGATGACAGTGGAAGCAAAATGGCGGAAAGGCACACATTTGATCTGAAGGGAAATAATACATGAGGATATGGCTTTAGAGCTTTGTGTTTTTTTACAAAAATGCAATC
Organism: Uropsilus gracilis; assembly: GCA_004024945.1. Lineage (NCBI taxonomy): Eukaryota > Metazoa > Chordata > Mammalia > Eulipotyphla > Talpidae > Uropsilus > Uropsilus gracilis. The sequence goes on from PVHY01011502.1 coordinate 43,101, forward strand.
TCCTTTTTTATTTTTTTAGAAACTAGATCTCACTATGTTGCCCAGGGTAGTCTCAAACCCGCGGGCTCAAGCGATCCCTAGCCTCATCCTCCCAGGTAGCTGGGATTCAGGCGTGTGCCACCACACCTGGCTTCCTTTCTTGATTCACTTTTGTTGTTATGATAATACACAAGAAAGAAACACCAAGCAAGTTGAAATACTTTAAAGTGCCCACATTCGGTGCATATACATGATGGAATACTACGCATCAATCAAGGAGGACAAACACATGTTAATCGCAGCAACATGGATGGAACTAGATAGACTCATATTAGCAGAAATAAGTCAAAAAGAAAAAGAAATACAGGGTGGTCTCACTTATATGATGGATATAGGGAAAAACAAACAAACGAATAAGAAAAAATAAAAACAACCAATGGGACTGAACAATGGAGCAAGAGAGGAGGAGGGGGAAGAAGACAGGGGAGGTGAAGTGCACAAAAGATCAAGATGGTTAACAGGTATTAGTGAAGTGGGAGAGCCCCGGGGTACACAATAATGCAATAATGTAATATAAATATAAATGCACATATATATATACAAATTTTAAAAAATTTAAATTAAATTTAAAAAAAGAACAACCATCACAGAGATAGTTGACATTCTCTGTGGATATCTCTTCTATTCCCGATTATATATTCCCAGAAATAATAATTAATACACTGGATCTGATGTTTGCCATGCCAGTGGTATTTGAAACTTTTAAATCACGCATCAGTAAATACTATATTATTTTACGTGGTTATAATTTTGTAATTATGGTATTGTATTATGTATATCTATCTATGTAACTTGTCAAAAAAAAGTGCCCACATTCAACGGAACAATTTATTTCGGTGCATCCGGTTTTCTGGTCTTGTTTGATGTTCAGGTGCTTATAAAAAACTGGCCGAGAGTTATGGATAGCATTTTTCTTTGCCACGTTGTATTTGTAGTTCAGAAGTAGATTCCTCATCAGGAAGTACATAATTATTCATTTGATTAGCTCTAGAGGTCATGTCTTGAAACTATTCAGAGTACTGTGGGAGCATCCGTTGTACACCATTTGGAGGCAGCTAGGTCATTTCAGAAATAAACGCCAGATGCCTTGACAAAAGCAGCTTGGCATAGCCTGATGCAGGGAGTGCCTTGTTGTTGGCATCGTTTTGGTAAATTGATACTCTCAACTACATCTAAAAGATTCCCCCTTTTTTTGGGGGGGGGTCGTTCTTTTGAGTCTTAGTTTTCCTTTCATTTAGCGAATAGTGACAACTGTCATTTTCCACCTCAAACAATCACCTCAGTGATTTTATAAATAGAAAACCATTTTCCAGGTAGTCTTGAGTCTATGTTGGTAGCCATTTTCTATACATGGCCTCATTTAAATTGCCAGGACTGTGACTGTGTAAATGGGCAAGTTTTCAGGCAATTTGGGTAGGCTTTCCAGCCTTGCTTTTCCATTTCCTGTCTAAACAGCTTCTTCCATGTCTGCAGCATGTTTATGCACCATTGAATAAAACTTTTAATGGGAAATTTCTTCCAGGTGACCTCCCTGAGAGGCTGGACTGTGAAGAAATCTTAAGAAATCTGACCCTGATGAAATTGCCTGTTGAGAATATTACTCAGCACAGAGACAAGGAACAGAATTCAGTTATTTTTGGTTCTTGAATAAATGAGTTCTGTTTCTTTTTGTGTAGGTGGCAGAAAACATTAACCCCTGCAGAAGGTCCAGTCCCAGCTGGAAATTGAACTTTGGTTTCTTTGAGTTAGGAGAACCTTGGAAGGAGAGAATGTTAAATTGTTTTTATTTACCTCAAGCAACTTGGAATTGGTTCTGCAGTCTGCATATCTATTATAGATGTGTTTCTTCCAGGGTTGTCTGTCTTTACAATGAATTTTCTGGAGGCTGGGACTGTGATTATCCAATGACCTCCAACTTGGCACCATGTGTGGGTGGCTACTAATGAATCCTTTCTTAACCTTCCCAGCACTTTTGGAGAAATCAATCAGTAGGAGGCGGGACACTGAAGCCATCCAAAAAGCCAAAATCCTTTATTCATCTTGCATGAATGAGAGTGAGTAATAAAACAAATAAATATTTGTCACCCTTCTTCTTAATGTTTAAAGGTATTCTTTAAGAATGGAGAGAATTAAGAATTCTACCAGTGCTTAAGGGTTTTGTTGATGAAAGGAACACTTCTTGAAGAGTGGGTTTTGACTAGCCAGGTTAGCTTGAGGAGAAAAATTTTGTTTCTATGACTTGCATTCTTGAGGTATCAGCTGTTCCACAAGAAACTTGAGGGGACCCAGAAGGGTAGTCTCCACCGTATGCTACAGAAACCAGAATGCAGAAACCAGGTCTGGTCTGAGGAGCCTGGGAGGGAGGTCACTTGCGACTGTTGCTGTGTCCCGACTGGGGCCTAGAGAAATCCAGACTCCCTCCTGCTTCCCCACCTGCCTAACAGGCATCTTTGTTGAGTGCCTTGGGTCTTCTCAGCATCTCGGTTCTGATGGAAGTACAGAGATACATTTGCCTTTTCCCTTGATCTCCTTCCTGAAGGAGGTGGCAGAAAGAAGCAAGTGCTCCTGGGAAGTACATCAGCTAGTTTAGGATCTGGGCTGAGCTAGAAGGCAGTAAAAGGTGATGAGAGGGTCTGAAGCATGTATCACCTTCACTGGGGAGTGACTGGCTTTAGTGAAGGTTGTTCCTTAGGCTCACGGTTATTATCAGCCTAACATCTCCTTGGCTGTGGTGGATGTAGGGAGCCCATCTTTTATTGCTGGCAATATCCAGCAAGTTCCCTACTTGGCTGTCCTGGCAAGAGCCCCAGGCTTAGATAGTCCCGTTGAAGTGTGAGTCACAGGTAGTTCTATCCCTGTGGTTGTAGTCACTCTAACCCACTTTTTCCGAAGAGCTGAAATGTTCAGGTGAGGCCTCCTGAGTATTTTCTCTTGAGTGGATGCACTTGAATTCTGGTTTGGTGATCCAGCCTGCAACTCTGACACTTCCTTCATATCTGCTCCCTTTCAGAAGCCATAGAAAAAGCAGACGCCAAGCCACTGCTCCACATCCTCCGGCATTCACCTTTCCGCTGGCCTGTGCTGGAATCTAACATCGGCCCTGAAGGGGTTTGGTCTGAGAGAAAGTTCAGCCTTCTGCAGACGCTCGCCACATTTCGTGGGCAGTACAGCAACTCTGTACTCATCCGTTTGTATGTGTCCCCTGATGACAAGATGTCCAAGGAACACATCTTGAAGGTACAGTGAGACCTCTTTTTATCGAGTTTAGTTCAAGATTTACTTTTACTGGGGGGGCGGGGGATACCTTGCCAGGAAAAAAGACTCATACTCCCTACTGAAATGATAACTTAAAATTTCCCTTGAATGGAAGGATCTAGAAAATGCCCCCAACTGGCAAGTTTTGCTGAATATTAACCATGAGCCATTCAGTTTATTAGGCTTTCAGGAAGCTGATCAGCAAGTTTCAAGTTATCTGTGATTTAGCCTTCAAATGTCTACTCAGAGCATGACTGGAACCCCTAAAATTCTAGTGGGGAGAGAACTGCAAAGATGTTCTGAACTCTGTCCTTCCTCTGTTCATGATTTCTCTGAACAGAGGAGATAACATCGGCCAGGATCCCTGGATCCCTTTTCACTAACATTCTACATTCTGGCCAAAATGTAGTTATTCAGTTCCATTGGAATGACTCCTCCTGCCTTTTCAAAGATAAAGCAAAACTTGTTCGAAGTGTTTCACTGTGTTTACTTTTCTTTCTTCTTCTTCTTTTTTTTTTTGAGACTAGGTCTCTCTCTGTTGCATGGGGTTGTCTCGAACCCACGGACTCAAGTGATTCCTCATCCTCCCAGGTAGCTGGGTTTACAGGTGTGCGCCACTGCACCCAGCTGCTTTTTCGAGTCCAGGTCTCACTATGTTGCCCAGCATAGTCTCGAACCCATGGACTCAAGTAATTTCTAGTCTCAGTCTCCCAGGTAGCTGGGGTTACAGGTGCATGCCACTGTGCCCGGCTTCACTGTGTTTTCTATTGGGAGACTGAGCAAGTCTTGCAGCGGGAGCGTACCAGGTGGATAGACTGTGAGGTAAACTCTTACAGTCATAGACCAGCAGAATCAGGAGACTATCAGAAAACTACTAGTCATGAAAGAGGAATCAATGCACGACTTGGCAAGAATTCAAATAGCATTTTTTTCAAACTGGTTGACCCTGCAATTCATTTTTCTTGCTTCTATAGTTACTTGGAGTACTTATGAAAAAATCAAGCCATCGATCCACCCCTCCCCCCTTTCGCTCCTTTGTCAAACCAGAAAATATTAACAATAGACTGGTATTCAAGTTGCATAGAACCTCTAGTTGAAAGTGGGTAAAAAAGAGACTGTCTTTGACTTGATTTAACTGTTTACCCCTATCTGCTTGCTTCTTTCTCCAAAGCAGGCTACAAGCAGTTCCTTTGCAATTACCTTTAACTTTAACTGGATACAGCTATCTGCCTGCTACTCTCTACAAAGCAGGCTACACACTCTTCATTAGCATTTTCACTGATCACCTTTACCATTGATATGCAAAAGCCAGCCAACTGCTCTCTGCTTT
>PVHY01011503.1:0-47735 GCA_004024945.1 Uropsilus gracilis
TTAAAAAAAAAAAAAAAAAAAAAAACCACTAATCAGAGAACCTTCCCTCCGGATGACTTGGTTAGAAGGCTTGGAGCTTTCCGCCCAGGTGAGACACAGCTTCTTAATTGCATAATGTGGGAGGCTGGAAGGGAACCTGGACTGGGGGAAACCGGACCCAGCCCTTCTGCTGTGTAAACTTGGAGATGGAACTGCTCTGAGTAGCCTCTCATCAGCATAAAGAGAGGATGAGTAACAGCCTAGGAGTGAAGGTGTACTATGGAGATGCCAGTCCGATGAGATCATTCATTGCAATGACTTTCTGTTTCACTCCCAGCTGCCTTATTACCTGCAGACGACAGGCCTCTGTACTCATAAAGGCTCCCGCCACTCTTCTGACTCACTAAACAAACATCAAAATCCAGGAACTGGGATGATGAATTTATTTCTCTTGGGTACCAACCCAGTCCACATCGGTTCACCAGGGTTGTCGCAAAGAATGGGAGCCCTTGGAGTTAGCTTTTTTGGATTTTTTGTGATAAAGAAAACAGCCACTCGAGTTTCTCCTCCCCTTCCTGCCAACCACTGCCCTTCTAGCACCTCCTCCCAGCCCAGATGAGCCCACACATACATGTGCACACCCACTGGCGCACGTACACAATCGTGGCGAGGGCACACTACCACAGGTGCTGGCCATACACACTAGTGGAGGAAAAAGCCTGAGTAACTTATCATTGCATATATTCAAGATACGTAAATCTAGAGTTTGTAGACTTGTTACAGGAGTTTTTAGGGAGTCTGAATACTTGCTCACTGTAAACTAAAACTTGAGACAAGCTGGTATCAAGTCAAATCAAGTCAAGCTGGAAATTAGGTCTAATCAGTGCTTAGCAAAACCTGAGGGCAGGGCAGAGGACTATCAAAAGACTGTCTCTCTCTGAATTGGGGAGAAGCAAGGACTTACTGAGGGAGTGCTAAGGAAAGGGAGAAGCTAAAGGGTCTGCCTCAGCCTGATTTCAGAGAAACAGGCAAGGTTTTCCAAGAACTGCAGCCACTGCTCCTTTTTTCTTCCAAATTTGGTCTTGGCCAAATCTGTCATGGCATTGGTGGATGTGACTTTCACCATGGTAACGAGGCTCTGGCTTAACCCTTGTCTTGGTTTCAGCTGGCTTTACACAGTTCTCAGGTTTTGTCTGCAAAGAAGAATCAGCAGGAGGATCATAAGACTGATCAGGGCAAGACCAGTAACTGATGGGCAGCAGGCCAGTCAGTTACCTTCCCCACCTTGAGATACAACTATCCAGCTACCTTGAGATATGACTGGCTGTCACAGGGCTGTAATCCCAAGTGTGTATGCCCTAGAATAGAAATCATGTGTAAAATGGGCCAGAAGCTTCCAACCAACAAGCCAAAGGGGAAAAAAGTGACACTTTTAAAATGCGGCTTCTGCTACCCAGATTTTTTCAGATTCTTCCCACCTGCACATAGCAGTTGCCAGTCAAATGCAATTCAAACAACAGGGTTTTATTTACAGAGAAAATTAACCAGGAAAACAGAAAGTGAAACAAAAAGTCCTTAATGCCACAAGTGTTCAGTTATCTTTTTTTTTTCTTTTAATGAACAAATGACATTGCCCATATGAGGGGTCTCAGCTTCAGAATTACAATTAGTTGGAAGTTTTAATATCTCTAGCCTTTTGGCTGGACAAAGAGAACTAAATAATTCAGATGATGACAAGGGCCAAAGATCAAAAGCAGCAAGGATATCATAGTAACAATCAACAGGGAGCTGAGGAAGGGTTCCTTCCACCCAAACCAATTAGAAAAGACAATTCATAATAGGAGTCCAGGACCACCATTCAGTTTTCCAAGGTGTTTCCCCACTGAAATTTATCGGTGTTTTCCCTTTCCAGACAGGCCTGGAACTCAGTTAAAGGTTGTTGGTGTTACCCCACTGTAAATGCAGTCCTCAGAGAGAAAACCAGATATACTTGCCTAGGTTTGTTTTTCCTTTTGTACTCTTCAAGTTTGAAGAGAAATGTAACCAGTTTGCATTAGTTACAATTGTAGGACTGCCTGTTGACTATAATCATCTGGAACCCAGTTTATTATATTCCTTCCAATTTCCAGTCTCTTAAAAATGATCCACCTGCCTTTGGAAAGACCTTGAAACCTGATCAGATTTTCTATCAATCTCTATAAATCTCCTTTAACACCTACTACGGATACTCTGCATGAAGAGAGGCAGCTTGAAATATTTCTTCCAACGTCAGTGTTATTATTTTCCTTTACTGGGAGGGAGGTAGTCATTAGAGAAGTTGCCTGTCAAAATTTTGACTGAGAAAACATGTTCACACAAAAACACATACAGGAATGTTTATAGCAGTTTCATTCCTAACTGCCAAAACCCAGAAACAAGCAGAATGTTCTTGAGTGGGTAAGTGGATAAGCTATTTGTGTCACAATCATACAATTGAATAGTATTCAGCAAAAAAAGGGAGGGTCTGAGTTGTGATATATACAACACTAAAGTATATGACATTCTGGAAAGGGCAAAACTAATAGGACAGAAAACAAACTAGTGGTTGCCAGGGCTGGAGGTGTTGATCGTATGAGCACTGGGGTCAGGGAGTGATAGAACTGTTCAATGTTTTGATTATAGTGAAGCCTACATAACTGAATGAGTGTTAAAATGTACGACACTTATATGAAAAATGTTGCTTTTACTGTGAAGATTATATCTTAATAAATCTTACTCTAATATCTAGCTGAAATAGAAGAGAAAATTCAATTAAGAGTCCTTAGTTCAGAAGGTCACTGAAAGCATCAAGGTAGTTCATGGTGTAGAGTCGTTACCCAGAAGCACAGCTGGGCATCACCTGAGCTTGTGAGGAACAAACAATCTCAACCCCAGCCCAGTCCTACTAAGCAACAGTCACATTTACAAGAGGGCACAAGGGACCTTGTCTCACCGGCAAGTCTGGGAAGCTCTACTGACACTGTGTCAAAGCAATTCCACTCAGAAGGGTTTGCGTGCTAGCACAGACCGCAAGCTGCTGCTCACTGACAAGGTAAGTTAGAGGCAAAGAGGAAGTAGTCAGAAATTTTGTAGTTTTTTGAGAGAGTAATTTTATGGTTGTTGAATCTAGTAAAAATTTAAGGCTTGTCTTTATTTCAATCTTGTAAGAATTCATTTTTTTACTGCATTTTACAAAGTATTTGTCCACACCGAATCAAAAAAACAATACATAAAAAAATAAATTAAAAAGAATTAATTAGAAAAACAAAACAGGTTGGGCATAGTGGCGCATGCCTGTAGATGGCAGCTTAGGAAGCTGTGGCCGGGGCCAGGGATAGAGGTTCGAGTCCCACCGGGGGCACCTTAGTGAGACCTAGTCCCAAAAAAACAGCTGGGCATGGTGGCACACACCTGTAATTCCAGCTACCTGGGAAGCTGAGGCTGGGGATTGCTTGAGTCTGTGGTACCCCGGGCAACAAGAGCCTGCGGTTCCATGGGCAAAAATAGCGAGACCTAGTCTCAAAAAAAAAAAAAAAAGAAAAAGAAAACAATACAGAATAGAGGCATAATTAACAACAGCAACATCCTGAATGAAAGCAGGAAAGGTTACAATTTAAAGTGGTTTTTAATATTTAAATATGCATGAGAGAGAGCACTCTGACTAAACGTAATTCAAAAATAAACAGGAGGTTCATACCAAGGCCAAGAATAGAGAAACTGAATTCACTCACATTTCCTTCACTTCTGTGGTCAGGTCAGAAATATAGGATTTAGGTTCATTCAGCCTGCTCCTGTTTGTGTCAGCTTTTGGATTTCACAAGCCCTACTTGTGAAAGTCTTGCATTGGAACAAACCAGTTTTTTTTCTATTCGTTAACTTTTCTCTTATATTGTTGTAGTCCCCATAGTTCTCCCACCACCTTGTGAACTACCCCTTATTCCCTGTGTTTTTCCTTTTCTTGGTTTGAGTACCTCCTTCTCCCTTATTGTATACTGGAGCCATCAAGTTTTACCAATTTCATTTATTTTGATCTTCAAAGACATTTTTCAATATCTATCTTTAATTAAAGGGAATCTAATTGAATAATAATTGCATATTACCTAACTTACAACATAGCATACAACATAAACTTATTTACCCCCTTTGCCTATTGAATCACTTAGTTACTAGGTAGGACTAATAAGACTAAAGTCTCAACCTCTCCACAAGAAAAGGAGAGTCCTTCACTAACGCTCTTAAAATCTTGGTGATTACTGCTTAAATGAAGCCATCACAACATGGGTATATAAGAGAAATTGATTTGGTACAATGTAAAACCATCATCATCATCACTGGAAAGATCATTTTATTATACAATGAATGCATTTTGAACATGACTATCCTAGTAGTCTTTAGGGAGGCAGTAATTATTTTAAATGTTCACTCATTTATCACATTAGGCTAAATGGTTATTCTCTGCAATGGATCCAACTCACTTAAGGAGACAATTCTAGATAGGAAGATGAATACTATCGTTTGCTTAGTTTAACCAAAATTCCCAAGTCCCCAAAAAAGGTAAACACAGACAACGCTCAGCCATAAAAGCAAGAAACTTACTGGGAAAAAAGTCATTGTTGCTAAATCATGTAAGACTTTTCATTTCAAAACAGTTATATCAAACACAAACTGGTTTCAAACCATATACTTATCACTTTGAAAATAATTACGTAAGACTGTCTTTTGCTTGTGAAAATTTGTGTTTTTCAGAAGACTGGTAGATTTAGTATGCGAAATAAACTTGCACATCCAATTATCAATGATAGAAATTAAATTAGTTATACCTATATTTCTGTAAAAAGTCCCCATCTTCCTCCTGCTCCCTTGTCCTTCTTACCTTCCTGAAGCATCGGTTAAAAACATTACGTAAGCTTGTGGAATGTTGCCCAGCACGGGCCAAAGTTCAAAGGAAGACAGCTGAGCAGCACAGCAGCCTGATGGGACAAATATGAAAGGACTGAGCAAATCGATAAAGACAGCGAGAAAATTGGGCTGGGATGATTACAAAAGATTAAGACGATAGTTCACATGTGACAAGGTGGTGGGAGAAACACGGGTGGACAATGATGTAAAATAAAAATGATAATTAATGCAATGAAATAAAAATAAAGCTAGGATAGTGCGAGTTATGCTTCCTGCTTTAAGAAAAATGAGTTATAAATATGCAAAGAGGAATGTTCAAATGAAGCCTATATAGTATTGTATTTTAATTGGTAGCGTTGATGTGAAGTCATAGTTTTAAATATTTTCAGAGTGACTTTCTGTGATCAGAATAAGAAAAAAACCTTATTTTACTAGATGACCTAGAAAATAAGTGAAGGTGTCCGTGTGATGCTGGAGAGAAAAAACAACAGGTACTGTTGCCTCGTCTGAGAGCCAGGAATGAGGATGAGGTTATTTACCTCCCTGCATTCTCTCCACTGCTGATGATTTCGCTAATGTTGCCAACATCACAGAAAGTAGGTGTGGTTTTCACTAGGAAGCTGGCATGATAAGAACTGCAAATATAAGCCAAAAAGTAGTTACCCTATACCCAAAAATGTCTCTAAGGAGCTCCTTAATTTTTTTTTTTTTTTTTTTTTGACTAGGTCTTGTTATTTTTGCCCATGGTTCCGCAGGCTCACGTTGCCTGGGGTACCACGGACTCAAGCAATCCCCAGCCTCAGCTCTCCAGGTAGCTGGGATTACAGACGCGCACCACCACACCCAGCTATTTTTTGGGACTAGGTCTCGTTGTGTTGCCCTGAGCTGGACTCGAACCACGATCCCTAGCTCCAGCCGCTTCATAGGCTGAAGCTTACAGACACGAGCCACCGTGCGTGGGTTACGAGCTCCTTACTTATTACTTACTTCTTCAAAGTACATATAATACCAATACCTGAAACTGAGCCCATGACCCATCCTTTAGCCTGAAAGGATCATAGATGAAGGAACCATCGTTCTCAAAAATCCCACTTGGGATTCCTCTCTCCTGTTTAGTATGGTGCCAAAATTATGAAATAAAGGATGATAAAAGGATAAATCGTATTCCCCCTATGTTTGTGTAGGAAACTTTTTGGTCACAGGCACGATGAGATGTATACAATGGAGTATATAGTTGGTGTCATTTTCTCACCTACCTGTAAGGCATATTCTACTCAAAAAGTGCATAAACATTCCAGACTTGCCATTCTTTACAATACCACATGCTATCAGAAAACTTGTTTTATTAGTACTTGTAAGGGGCTACAATGAAATAGAAATCCCACATATATGAAGATGGTGTTTCCAACTCTGAACAGCACAGAGCTTGGACATCTGTACTAGTTTTTGGTCCTTATTTGGAAACATATTCAATTTCATTTACTGCTGAGATGTTAAATTATTTTTGAATGTTTTATTGTTTTCACACAACATGGGTCATAGTTGTCTAGTACTTGTTGATCCCTTTAAGAATGGTCCCCCCGCCCCCCTCTATCAGAAGAACCAGAATGGTCCTTCTCTCTGTTCCCTCCTCAGGTCACTCCAACTCCTCTCTTGTTGTCAACTGTTGATCAATGATATTTTTGATCCACTGGTCTCTCCCATTTCTTTTTGGAGCAATGTCCTTTTCCTGGGCGAGGACCTGGGTTCCTGGGATGCTGCTCAGATTTCCAGACATAACTCTGCAGTGGGTAGTCAGTGTGAGCACATCTGGAACCTCTTATGGGACCTCTACTTTGGTGTTTCCTGTGGTATAAGATATAGTCTCCTTTTCTCTGGGTTTTTATGACCCCTGGTATCAGTGCCTACTCATTCTCACCAGCTGTCTCCTCCATTCTGATCTCTCTGTCCCATTTTGTTCACCTTACTATTCTGGCGTCTGGTATTGGAAACCTATCTCCCAGTCATTGTCACTAGAAAAGTTCCCCAATGGAGACAGACTTCAGTAGATGGTTAGTCAAGTCATCTCCTCTCTCATGGTTTGCAGTTTTGCCATGAAATCACTACCTCATCTCTGTGGCTTTTCTCCCTCTGTGGAAAGAAGGGCACTTCACTCATGGTACAAGTATCTCTGAACCAGGAATTTGGCTCCCAGCCCCCAAAAGCGTTGTAGGTATAATTCTATGTCAGGTTATCACTATAGTTGGCATCAGTTTTGGGTCTTGTGGTTCCAACCATGATCTTTTTGGGTCCTGCCCAGATGATGGGTGCATCCAGGACCTTTATTTAATGCTGAATTCTTGATGTATTTGATTCCCTGCTTTCCGTCAGTAGAGCTAACATGAACAGGGGAGCTGGAAAGTCTAGGAAGTAGATGCTGATCAATTCAGATCCTGGCTTGCAGACATCAGCCCCCTGATTGTATCCTTGTATGCTGGAGAAAGAGAAACCTCTCTTCCTTTCCCTATAAAGCTACCAATCTTAATGAGTTTAAGATCCCACTTCTGATTCATTTAATTGCTTCCTAAAAGCCTTATCTCTAACTGCAGTCACATTGAGGATTAGACCTTTAAACTGGGAGGGGAGGAATACAAGTCCTAGCTTTTAAAAACAGCTTTTTCTTTCTTCTTCTTTTTTTTTTCCTTTGCCTGTGGAACTGCAGGCTCACATTGCCCAGGGTACCATGGACTCAAGCAATCCCCAGCCTCAGCTTCCCAGGTAGCTGGGATTATAGGCGTGCGCCACCACGCCCAGCTATTTTTTTGGAACCAGGTGGGACTCGAACCGCGATCCCTAGCCCCTGCTGCTTCATAGGCTGAAGCTTACAGACACGAGCCACCATGCCCAGCTTAAAAACAGCTTTTTCTAAACTACCCGACTATCATTTTTAATAAGCAAAAATTTATCTTGCATGGAGTAGAGTAAACAATTCACTGCCTAACTTTATTCTGTCTCTGTGTAATCTTGCTCCAAGGGGCAGAGGCAGTTTCCCACTGCCCTCCCACAATTCAAGAAAGGTCTAGGTTCAGGTACTATTTTTAAATGTCTGAGAGTATAGTTTCTTATAAAGGGGGCCTGAGAGGCAGATGACAATCTTTAACAAGGAGGAACTATTAGGAGATCCCTTCAAGGTACTTACTAAATTTAATTTCTCTCTAAAAACAGGGATAATCATCTCGCTGTTCTAACCATCTGGGTATTAGAATTAAACAAGAGAATAGTTTCAAGCACTTTGAAAAGACACCTAGTACATAACAACACTTAGTAAAATAACTTAATTTGTTTGATTGCACGCACACACAGACATGAATGTATTTTATATCATTGTCAACCCCAAGGCTCTCCCACCACCTTACCACCCATGAACCATCTTAATCTCTTGTGCCCATCCCACCCCTACCTCCACCCCACCCCCATTTTACCTTCCCCTCTCTTGCTCTATGCTTCAGTTGTTGATAGTTTTAAACTTTTTTGTTTTCCCAATATCCCTCATATAAGTGAAACCATCCAGTATTTCTCTTTTTCTTTCTGGCTTATTTCCATCAATATGATTCCTCCTAGTTTATCCATGCTGCTGTGAATGACATAAGTCTGTCTTTTTTGATGATGAATTATTATTCCATTGTGTACATAGACCACAACTTTCTGACCCATTCATCTGTTTGGGGGCATTTGGGTTGTTTCCATATTCTGGCTATTGTAAACAGCGCTGCAATAAACATCCGGGTACAGGTGTCCTTTTGAATGAGTGTTTTTGTATCCTCTGGGTAGATTTCCAGCAGTGGGATTGCTGGGTCAAATGGTAGTTCCATTTTCAGAAGTTTGAAGGTCCTGCACACAGCTTTCCATGGTGGTTAGACCAGTTTGCATTCCCACCAGCTGTATAGAACAAGTGTCCCTTTCTTTCCTCTCCACACCCATGCCAGGTGTCCTTTTTTTTTTTTAACATGGGCCATTCTTACTGGTGTGAGATGGTATCTCATGGCATTGGTTTGCCTTTCCCTGATTATTAGTGATGTTGAGTATTTTTCATATGCCTATTGGCCATTTGTATTTCTTCTTTCAAGAAGCATCTTTTTAGCTCTTTGCCCCACGTTTTGACTGGGCTTTTTGTTTTGTTTTTGTTAAGTTGCATGAGTTCTTTGTGATCTTTGTTATCAGACCCTTATCATTTGTACAGAGAATAGTTTTAAGAAGTAGCATTGCACTTTGACCTCTGAAGCAATAATTGGGCCTACCAATTCTGAAAGAAGCCCTTATTTAGAAGCCAGCATTTTATAACTGTGGCTATACTGACAACATCCTACTTTGTCACATTAGCTCTTAGTATCCCCTTTTTTGCTGACTTTGTTCTGTTGCCAGTTATCTTATTACACCATTGCATGTCATTATCACATAATTCTAAGTCCTCCATGACCTGTCACCAACCTAGAGCAGTAACCTCATAGTTCCCTGTATCTTCCTATATATTATACATTCAAAAATGATCAGGCCATTTGCAATTATCTCCCATACTCCATGAACCTTCGCCCTCCCCATTTCCATTACCACTCAAGTTGTTTATCAGTATAGCATGTAGAACTTCTCTGCACCATTGCTCAAGTTTTATACACACTCAATGCTGGACTTGACAGGATATTAGCCTTCCCCTTTTCTAGTAGCCTATGGCTTATATCAGCTCAAGTTCCACAGTTCTCTCCCATCTCCTCTTTAGTTCTCAGCTCCTCTCCCCTGTACGCAAGGTTCCCAACTCTTTCCACTTTAATTTTGATGGGACTAAATGAAATATCCCTCAGAAACATCTTCCTCTCTATTCTAATTGCACATCAATCTTCTCATTAAGCATTTAGTTTCTCAGATACCTTAGTACCAGGAAATGGTGTGTTTTGGAAGAGGAATGAGAGTATGCTAACTAATGGGAAGTATAAAGCTTGCTATAGATTAGTAACTTTTCATTATATTTCTCAGTCTTGTGAGTAATTTTACTTAATCTATCACCAAGAAACTGATCATCTTGAGAAAACAAAAGCAAATATTTGGATCAGGAAGACTAAGGCTCAAACTCTGAACGTTAGTCAGTTTTGCCAGCCAGTGAGGCCTATCTTGGTCAACCAGCCTCTTACCACAGTCTTACCTCAGTCATATTTAATTCCAACGCTATTCATTTATTCATAAAAGTGAGAAGTAGATAGTTGTGATTTCAAAGAGTTGACTCAACCACTAAGTTTAAATAAGAATTGCTTCAACATGCATCAAATAACAGGTTTAATTTATAAAAATTCTTCCTCTCAAATGTTTCCCACCAGAAAATAAAATTTGTCCGATCTATTTGCTCTCAGTGCTGACTTCCTATTAAAAGCTAAATATAGAAAAATAAAAGTGAATCAATCATGTTCATGCTACAAATCAAAGTACCAAGAAAAGTAATAAGTATGTTATCATGTCATCATTACATCATTAACAACCTGATTGAAGGAATTTTGAAGCCAAATTTCTGTTTCGTGTAAAGAAGAAAGGTAGACTCCAATAATTTGCAATAACATTTATTTTAAAATGCACTGATTTTTCTTAGTGTATAAAACATTTTCAAGCTCAGTTTTCTTTAAAAAGTGTCCAAGTACAAAAAATGTAACACAAACTGTTACAACTGACCAAATGTTTTAAATGTTACTGTGATATATTCAAACCCAATGAAAACAACTTTCAAGTGAGGATTTGAGGAAGAGTAGTAGGAAATGCAAATAGAATTTTGTGGATAGCAAGAATTTTAAATTATTGAAGAACTATCAAATTTGATTATTTAGTTTAAAATAGATTAAATAAAAAAATGATTTAACATATTCAATATCACTTTCCTTTTAAATAAAGAAAAATTTCTCTTTACAAGTCAGACGTTATCTTACAATTGAGTGATTTTAGCAATGACAGAAATTTGATCATTTATTTTTGAAACCATTCTAAACATGCTTTCAATTTTTCTAAAGCCACAGCGCTGATGATTACTGCAGGAAGTACCTTGATGATGTTTGGGGTGAGGCCCCTAAAAAAGCCCCTTTTTCCTTCTTTGCTATATATCTCTTTAACATGATGAATCATAGTAGTTGTTTCTCTTTCTTCCAGAACTATAAATTGGGAAAAATCATTGTAATTCAACATTTAATCTTTATACATTAAGATAGCCTTTCTTTACAGCCTCCCTATCTATAGAATAGTTCTGTGCTGCCCAATATGGTAGCCACTGAGAAAAGATGCATTATTTAAACTTAAGATAATTAAAATTAAACTAAAAATTGTTTCTTATTCACATTAGCAACATTTTCAGTATTGAAGAGCAGGGTGTGACCAGTGGCTACCATATCAAACTGCACAGATATGCAATTGTTCCATCACTGCAGAGAGACCCTTAGAAGTCTCTCATAAGTGACTGAAAGGAACATTTGGAATAGAATATAACATAAACAATTTATAGAGGGATGTATAGGTTAGGGAGTAGAGAGATTTTCTACCTGGATGGATTGCAATAAAATAAATGGTAAAACTTTACTAAAAAGTGAAGGAGAAAAAGAATGTGAAAGAATATCACTAGCCACATGATCCCTTAAATAGTTTCCCCGGAAGTTAATAATAGGATTTTACAGGTTCTTCTTCCTTCCTTCTTGAAAAGTGATAAAGGTATTTTCTTAAAAATCTAAATTTCTAACATTTTACCTGAGAGGAACAAAACAGATACTCTCCCTGCCATTTAATATTTCCTTGCTAGGTGCTGTAGAATACAAAACAGTTGTATTCTGTTCCACAAATATATTAAGTCAAGTTCTTGATATAGAAAGTAAGTAAGAGTAAGGGAAAGGCAGGGAAAGTGACATATTCTTATTGATCAACTGTTGATTCAAAGAAAGCAAAGTCATTTCTATTATTCTGCATGCTAATATTTCGTAATTGTAAACTCTTTAAAGAGATCATCAAGAATGGAAGGAAATGAGGAAAGTTCCCATTATTAATTTCTATTCATTTACAACAACTCAGTTATTTTGAACTGCTTTTTTATTTTTTAGTCTCATTAATTTTCAGTAACTTTTTATACTTATTACTATACTTCATTTAAAAAAGAAATTTACCTTCAATCTGCATGCGAGTTCTAACAAGATACAGAGGAAAGCTGGCTATCTGACCACAAGTGTGAGACAATGCACTACATCCCACCAAAATCATTATCCCAGGGTCGAGAGAGTGTTTTGCATAATTTTCTAGCCAGTAATTCTTCAAAAGCTGATAGAGGAGAAAGCAGTTAATATCCGTTAGCTACCATGCAAGTTTAAATAGAAAAGCTTATTGCCCACTCTATTTTAATAAAAATAATGGAACAGCTTCTTGATTCAAGAATTACACTGAGCATTTTCATAGCTGTTATCCCATTTTAGCCCTTCAGAAACTTGACCAGTCAATGTTGCTATCTCCTTTTATAAATGTGGAAACTAATTCAGAAAGTCTAAGTTATGAGATCACAAAGCTGTAAATGGGAGTCAAACTTTGTCACTAGATTTTAACAATTGCTTCTCTATCAATTCTCATTTTTGTAACTGTGCAACATCTATTTTCTCAATTTAACTATGGATCAGATACTTTTAGAAACTTTAAAAAAAAAAAAACAAAGCTTGAGTCTTAGGTCTCTTCCTAGGATAACTAAATGCAGGTAATTCTGATAGGGATCTTGAGCTAAGAATCATTATTTTCCAGTGCTTAGTGAGTAATTAATATTACCAAAAACTAATTCATACTCAAAAGAAAGCTATTATTTGAATGCTATATATATGATATGTCAAATAAAATCAGTCAAATCACTCCTTGGTGAGAAACTTTCTCATGAAGTGACTTACAACCCAGTTTGGTTTTTTTTTAATAAAATCCATTACTATACCAATTTTTAAAATCTAACATGTAATACCATATTATGGAATAGACTCACCTCATAAACAGCCAGATCAATGCCCGCATAAGGTATAATGCCCAGCAAGTTAGGGGTATAACCTTTGAAAAAGGCTTTCACACCTCCTTGTCTCAGAAGTTTCTTGGCACAATCAGTGATGCCTGTGTACTGTCCAGTTGTACCCACAGCCAACCTGGTCTTTAGAACCTCAACATCAAAGGATATGATAAAAATATATTGATCAGACTCACTCAGCTCAACTAACCATCAAGTAAGTTGTATTATGTCAAAATGCTTATTGATTATTATAGAAATCAGAAAGCAGCCAGGGCAAGGAGGTGGCAGTGGTACACAATACAATAATGTGAATACAATTATGTAAACCAATAAAAATATTCAGAGAAAAATAGTTTTAAGTAAAATTTAAAAATTTTGGCTCATTGAGGCTGGGACGGGGGAGCCCAATGGCCTGTGGTGAGGAATTATGGGTGCTTTGGTGGTAGGTGTGATGTGTTAACACCAGTCACTAGTAACACAACATCTGAAGTGATATGAACCTATTCTCCTAAAACCTATATAGAATTGTTAATCAACCTTACCTCAATGGAAATAAATAAATAAAATTGGTAAGGGGCAGGGGAAGGGAAAGTAACCTTGACTATAATTTTAATTCTCACTAATTGAGATTTACAAACAACTGAGAACAGTACAGACTTTCCTTATTTCAGTGACATATGGTAGCATATTCTGAAACAAATTCACTTCAAATGCCATTAGTATTTCAAAATAGAGCAAATTATGTCCAAAATCCAAGTTAACAAAAAAGTATATGATCAAGCTAAAGTCAAGAACAAACAAGAAAAAAGAAGTCTGATATTTGCTTAGTTACTCCGGTAACTACAAACTGTAATTTCCTATTACTTGGACTCAAGTTTGTCCTCTTAAAGTGGTAACATCACAGGGGCTATAAGGATATTCATGAACAATATATACCTGTACTCAATCTATTTCTCTGAAAAAAATCTTCCTCCTTTGTCCTCTTAATTTCCATTAATGATAGATATATACACATACCTATAAACTTGGAGATATACCTGGTATCTATATAGATATAGATACACTTATAGATATACCTATATATTTGGCTGTTCAAAATAGCGTATCCATTTTTTTTTTTTTTTTAGAGAGACTAGATCTCGCTATGTTGCCCAGGGCTGTCTCAAACTCACAGATTCAAATGATTCCTAGCTTCAGCCTCTGAGTAGCTTGGATTATAGGCACGTGCCACTATGCCCAGCTAGACTACTTTTTGAGGCCTCCCAGTAGCTGGGATTACAGGTGCACACCACCACACCTGAATATATTTTTTGAGATTAGGTCTCGCTATGTTGCCCAGGGTTCTCTTGAATCCACAGACTCAAGTGATTCCTAGCCTCAGCCTCCCAGTGGCTTGCATTATAGGTGCATGCCACCACACCCAGCAGGAACAAATTGTGTATCTTGATGGAGCTGTCTCTGAGCAAACTAGAAAGCCCTTGTTTCATGAATTTCTCTAGGGAACCACACACACACACACACACACACACACACACCCTTGGGTAATCCTTAAAACCACCGGCCCAACTAGGGCAATATCCTCTGCTTGTCCAAAGAAATCTTTGTTCCCTCCTTGAGGGCAGGTTTTCTCCTCTTGTTCCCTTTTCAAGATCTCTTCTCAGCATTTAAGGGAAAAGAATACTTTCCCTAAACAGTCTCATGGGTTCAAGACCCTATTACAGATGGCACACTGTAACTCTCTGGTCTCAGTCTCACATCTGCAATTGCTTGCTGGCCATCATAACCTGGTTGTTCACCAAGTTTTGGGGGACATACTTAATTGTGTTGAGTTGTGCTATCAATAACCATTGAGTTGTGTTAGTGATTACACAACTCAAAGAGATGCAAGTCTGAGTCCATCATCTTTCAGAACCCAGCTCCCCCCGCCCTCCACTCTCCACCTGTTAGAAAGGTACACAGATAGAAGTCTCCTAAGCACTCGAGAGCAGAAACCAAGAGTTTCCCCTCTTCCTTCTTCTTTTTCCTCTTCCTTTCCACTTCTCAAATTTTCAATTTTCAAACCAGCTTTAGCATGAGTCAATTTCCCATAGTCAATATCATATTTTAGTGCGGCATTGGTGGTATAGTGGTGGGCATAGCTGCCTTCCAATATCATATTTTAAGCCCTTGCTATCACTTCCTGAATGATGTCATCCCTGACTGATGACAATATCTCTACTAATTATTTCATTTCTCCAGTCACCACCCGATTTATATTTCAGGTTGCAAAGTCATAACGGCTTCTTACTTTTTAAGATATTAAATTCCTTAAGGTGTAAGTAAAAAACAATGTGGTACATATACACGATGGAATACTACGCATCAGTCAAGGAGGACAAACACATGTCGTTCGCAGCAACATGGATGGAACTAGAAAGACTCATATTAGCAGAAATAAGCCAAAAAGAAAAAGAGAAATACAGAATGGTCTCACTTATGTGATGGATATAGGGAAAAACAAACAAACGAATAAGAAAAAAATAAAACAACCAGTGGGACTGAACAATAGAGCTAGAGAGGAGGGAGAAGAAGGTGGGGGAGGTGAAGAGCACAAAAGATCAGGATGGTTAACTTAACAGGTGTTAGTGGGAAAGCCCCGGGGTACACAATAATGCAATAATGTAATATAAATATACATGTATATGCAATTTTTAAAAAAAATAAATTAAATTAATAAAATAAAAGAACAACCATCACAGAGATAGCTGACATTCTCTGTGGATATCTCTTCTATCCTATTCCCTGTTATACATTCCCAGAAATAATAATCATTACACTGAATTTGATGTCTGCCATTCCAGTGGTATTTGAAACTTTTAAATCACACATCAGTAAATAATATATTATTTTACATGGTTATAATTTTGTAATTATGGTATTGTAATATGTATACCTGTCTATGTAACTTGCTTTCTTCCCACAAAAAACTTTTTTAATTATTTTTAAAAAATCTCCTAACTAGGATATTGGAGAACATCCCCATTTGCTACTTCCATTATTGTATCCAAATTTCAAGTTCTCTTAAAGTTTTAAAACTTGTAATATTTGTCATATTGATATCTTGTTGTATCCTAATTTGCATACTGATACCTTGTTTATCCTAATTTTCTTTTATATATACATCTTAAGCCTGAAATAAATTGTATAGTTTAAAAGAAAAAAAAAAGAAAAAAATTCCTTAAGTTGTATTCAAGAGTCTTTCTGATCTGGCCTCCATCAACAAGCTATGGGTGTCCAGTCTGAACCCAGTACCTGCATTTTTCCTTTGCTCAAGTCATTATTTCCATCTAAAATGCCCTTCCCCATCATCTCCAAATGCCCAATCCTATGTCAAACTCGCAGTCTATTCATTCCTTTATGATAGAAAAGTTAGGAAATAAATTTCCTGACAATAAATTTCCTAATTGGAAGTATTTTCTCCCCATGTGAATTCCCATAGCACTTAACATTAACCTTTTTAGAACTTACTTTTTTTTCAATGTTTTTTAATTAATTGCTATATATATGTATATTTCACATCTTTGTATCCCCCAAGGATCACCCACCACCTTCGCTTCCTGACCACTCCCTCCCATCTCCCCCCTGCCCTCCCAGTTGTGTGCTTTGGTTTGGTTGTTAGCTATTCCTCCTGGCCTTTTGCTTATTGTGGATCACCATTAATGATGTGCATGTTTTATCTCCCCTTCGTAACTGGATGCACTGTGACAGAAATGCCTATGTAACTTCTCTAATTCTGGAAAAGTTAGTGATATGCAAAACAAATTTGCCTGATTAATAGATGACCATCAGCCAATGAAACTGTTTCCTCTTGGTATAGCTACAATACCACCTTTAACTAAATATGAAAAAAACAAACAAACAACAGCTGTCCCTTGACACTTGATATGAGATTTAAGTTCTGTAGCTATAAAAAGCTGCCTCTTGTACAAAATCGAATCTAAGATTAATTCACTTTTTTAGTTAAGTTACAAATTGCTTTAAGATCATGACTGCATTTAAAATTTTATACTAATACATACCTCCATGGGGTAAACACAGGTCTGGGCAGTTACACCAGCCAATGAGCCAGAAACAAATCTCTCTGTAACTCCTATTTTAGCACCATCAAAACTAAGCCATTTCTTATACTGTATAAATAAAAATATTGAAATGTAAAATATTACTAAAAATGAAAGATGTATTGTTTCTAAGTATCTAACACTAGTAGTAGGAAATTGTACTTTAAAAGTATTCTAGATACTCCAAATCAGCACTGGACTTGAAAGATGTGACTTCAATTTGCATGCAATTAATCCTCTAAGACCCCTTATTCTGGAATGTCAGCAGCCCGTGTGTGATGCCATTTTATCAGGGCAAGCATCAGGCTCATCAATCTGCGTAGATTCTTTATTGATTCTATCAGTTATAAAGACACACCAGGCAAGGCAGGGCTGGACCAAGGCTGGGGCTGGGCGTATTGCAGGGGTAGAGGGTGGCCACGCTGCGCTCCCCAACCACCTCCCTCCCCCAGAATCTTTACTCTCTTCATGAGCTCTTGCTCATACTAGTGCTCATATCCCATCCTCTTGCTCTTGGGCTCTCTGCGACCCTTTACCCCTCTCTCCTAGGCCCAGGTGCTCACACGTACACATGCACACACCCACTAGGCCACACAGTCATGGGGAAGAAGCAGTACCCCAGGTGCTGGTTATACAGACTACTGGGTTTACCCAATTGCTGACTAACTCACTTACCCTACACTGGGCAAAGCTAAGCTCTTTCCTGGCCATCGGTCCCATCTCCTCTAACCCACATAAAGGCACAGCATAATCTCACAGTACTCCTGCCTCTTCCCTGTCACCAATGGGTCTTTCGCTATTGAGTCACTTTCCTGGGCAAAAGAGCTTGCTGTAGTGTCTACCATTTTTAGAAAACTCTCTCTTGCTCCCGCGGCCCATGCCAGTTACCACACTTCCCTCTTCTCTGCATCAAGCTCCTTGAAAGAATAGCTGATTATTACTATCTTGAATTTTTATCCTCTATTTTTTCCATAGCTGCTAATACCACCTGCCATGTATTTTATTTGGTTATTTATTGTCTCCTCCAACTTATATGCCAATATATAGTCCATGAGGACAGCTTTTTGGTTTTGTTTGCTACTCTATCTTCAGCACCTAGAACACATCTAGAGTATAGGTTCCCCAGGAAACACTTGTGGATGTAAGAAATGTTTGTTGAATGAATACATAAATTCCCAATTAAAGAGAAAGCTGTTGCTAAGATGTATATATTAAAACAAAATCAAGCATCTTATTCATCCATGTACTTGCTTTTCAACAGTTTCAGCTGAAACATTATATTGTACTTCTTAAAATTTCTTAAGATTTAATGGTTTGAAACAAGCTTCTGTAAAAGAAGCAATTTAATACCATATATGACAGAAACTTTTTTTTTTTTTGAGACTAGGTCTCGCTATTTTTGCCCATGGAACCGCAGGCTCTCATTGCCCGGGGTACCACAGACTCAAGCAATCCCCAGCCTCAGCTTCCCAGGTAGCTGGGATGACAGGCACGTGCCACCACGCCCAGCTATTTTTTTTTTTTTTTTGGAACTCACTATGGGCCCCAAGCAGGACTCGAACCGTGATACCTGGCCCTGGTTGCTTCATAGGCTGAAGCTTACAGGCACGAGCCACCGTGCCCGGCCTGAAACATTTAAAGAAAAAATTACCACAAGATTTACAGGGAAAATGGAAAACTTGAGATCCATGCCAAGAACTCTTGGACTTGTATATGATGTTATTAATTTATATTATTTGAAAATAGATACATTCATCTCAAAATGAATTATTTAAACAAAAGTAAAATCTTAAATCAGACTAACAAATATTAAATGACACATCTGAGTTGTTCAAATCAGAAAATCAATGTTGAAGTGTTTTATGAGAGTTTCTTACACTGTGACACTGAAGTTGAAAGGATTTTTAATATACGTCAATTATGGTTTTTGCTTCAGCAGCATGTGTACTAAACTTGGAAAGATATCAATTATGATAATAATGTAATACAATTCATGAAACATCTTCTGTAAACAAAGCAATATGAACATAGCAAAAATAATCAAGCAAGAATGAAGTCACTAATATACACAATCACACCTGTTAACTTGTATATACTAGCTTTCTTCTCTCATAAAATTCTCTCTGAATTTTTAAAAATTAAGTGTTAAATCTGATTTCTGTCACAAAATACACAGATAATAACATTTTTACCTGTTCATAGGCCCCAAACTTGAGTGTCACCTCTGGTACAATTTTTAAAGCATTCACACCATTTCCTCGCCAAAGAGAACCAACTCCTCCTTCTTTAACCATCTGCTCAAGCCCACTAGTCAATCTCAAGCTCCTTGACTTTAAGCGATGAGCCTAGAGATGAACAGTAGGTTATTAGTTTGCTGGTAATACAGCATTGATATAATTCTTAATAAAAAAAATTATACACCTTTGTCTAAATGTATGGTTCTTTAACCACAACCTTCAGTGGATATATTCATTCTTTTCCTGTGTCCAAATACGCCCTTGAATTAATCTAACATGTCAAAGTGAAGGGCAGTTAAGTGTACACAAAGTACCTGCATCATGACTTTCAAGCGGTCCAGCGGTGCGGTACACGTCCGCGCCACAGCGCCAGCCACCCCTCCTGCCACCAAACGCTTCCACAAACCTCCCGATTGTTTTTCCTGCTCAGTAAATTCATCTGGAATAGTTAGACTCTCCCCTATATCAACTGTCTGATAAAAGGTAGAGAATTAGACCATGAACAAGAGTGTAAATGCTTGACAAATTAAAATGAATAACTCTTTTACAAAGACCTAAAAATTCAAAGATATTTTTTCATAGCTGACTTCCTCCAATGAAGATGAAAATTTTTCTTAGCACTGGTACTAGACAAAATGATTTTAATAACATCCACATACACATTTCATAGAAAAATCAACTCTTACTAAGTGTTATTAAATTCTCAAACTATTTAGGCTAATCTCTTCCAAGGAAAATGGAAACTCTAGGTACAGGGGACATGTCCTCATCACCCGCCACAGTGGGTGCACACAGTAGGAAAGGAGTAAAAGTTTAATCTGTTTTCCCTGCTTTATTTCAAATGCTCTCCAGTTCCACTGGGCACGTACTTAGCCCAAGCCAGGATTCAAGAATCATATTTTAGGTTCTTTGATTTTTATCTATCATGTACATTGACCTTCAAATGTCCATTTTTTTGTAAAAATCTGAACCCTAATAAATTTGGCATTTCCATTTATCTTTAGCAATCACGCATGCTTTTGCTGAGATCATCCAGTCTTGGCTGAAAGTGGAAGCAACATGGTTCCATGGATAGAGTGGATTTACAGGGCCTCACTCCATAACTTGTCAATCACGGTGGACAAGTCACTTCTCTGGCTCCTGGTTTCCCCATATTCATTTTCCATTCACTGCACAGTCCTCTTTCCAAGTACCACTGCAGCAGAGAAACACTGCACTTGAGTTTCTCTCTGCCAGAAACATTCTCGGCAGATCTTTCCATGGCTTCCTCCCAAATACTTGGCACAATGTCTTCATTCATTCATTTCTATTGCTTGTTTCTTCCCTTAGAAGCTCAGCCTGGTCTCTCTTTGACACTGTTTTCAACTTAGCACCTTGATCAGTGGGAATATATTGGAGGACTCAATAAATGTCTTCTTGGTTGATGGAGATAATGGCGATACATAATGTTTAAAAAGGAAACAAGCAATTGCAATACAGGAAACATAAGTACAATAATAAGGGTGGCAAATAAGAGTGTTTTTCATACAGTCCAGAGGCACATTTGATTAAGTGAGGGGTTGAAGGAAAAACTGTGCTTAGAGGGAAGAGGAATAAAACTGTCATGGAATACTTTCCCGATTAAGGGATTCTGAAGCAGCAAAACCTCTATCTAAATCCAGGTATCCTGACCTCAGAGGCCAGCTTCTTGTCCACCAGGAAACTAATTTTAACATCGGAGAAGATGGTCCCTTGGTCTGAAGCAAGGTCGAGCGTTTTTCAAATTAATTGTGCAGAACTAAAGAGTAATCTAGTTGAGAAAATAGCTTGGCAATATGTCAAGAAGCCACAGACCTGTGGGGAGCAAAGGAAATGAAAGCAAGAGAAGACTGATAGAAAACAAAGGAGTCGAGGAGACGCAGCGAGGATCACAGAGTCAACTGCTCAGAGAGGCCAGGCATGGGCCCTCACTAAAGTCAGTCATGGGAGAATCTGTGGGGAAAGGGGAGCACTGCCTCTGAATTCTAGGTCACTTTATTCAGCTGTTACCATGCGGGACTACAGGTCAGGGCTGTCAGAGAATCTAATATTCTCTGCCAAAGAACTATGATTTATATATGAAATGACCCAATTTATAAGCACTGTGCGAATCAAAATATATCTGTGGGCTAAGTGTGACTCCCTTAACCAAAGTTTCCAAAAGGATAAACTAAAAATAGTACCTACATAAACTCCTTTGATGCTCTATCCCTGTTTCTCCAGCACTAACCTTTTCCAAACATATTAATTTGACTTGCAAAAGCCAGAAGCCGACTCTTTACCTGGGGATTCTATATGGCTGCCATCACCCCACTCTGCCAACTTGCAAGACAGGCTGGAAGCAACAGGAAATTACTATCTTTCCTTGAACTCCTATACCAACCCTTGACCGATAACCAAAGGAATAGAAGTTAGTGAATAAATATCCCAGCTCCTTTGATTGAGCAGGTTAAGTCTAAGGGAATGAGTTCTATACTGGCTCTGAGTTCCACACTGATACAAGCTCCACACAGTGGCAACTTTTTTGATGATATCAACTTATGGATTTCCATCCCATTTCTGTTGTTTCTCTACTGCTTTCAGAGTTCCCTGAGATTACTTCCAAAATGAAGTGCTTGCATTTAAATCCTTTTCTCAGGGTTTGCTTCTGAGGAACTCAAGTGAAAAGAGTTGACACTATATAAACGGTTCCAGGAAGTAGATGA
The DNA here is from genome assembly GCA_004024945.1 of Uropsilus gracilis. NCBI lineage: Eukaryota > Metazoa > Chordata > Mammalia > Eulipotyphla > Talpidae > Uropsilus > Uropsilus gracilis. The sequence continues at coordinate 21,977 of PVHY01011503.1, forward strand.
GATTCTGGAATTGGACCACTCATTAGCCTGAAAGAAACAAGAATAAGATTCCTGAGAGTAAGAGGGGTGGAGACAACTCATCATTGGTGATAACATCAGGATTATTAAGATTTCCACCTAAAGTGGATGGGAAGAAGACCGATGGAGGGGAATACACTGGCTTTTGCAATACGGTAACTGTCAGGACTGTGGAGTAGACAAGAGATTGACAGATGTTCTTAAAGCACTAGAAAAGTAAATGCTAGATTGAGGCCAGTCAACAATCACCTCAGGGCCTGGGCATGAAAGCTAAATGGGATCCCTTAATGTGACTCTCGCCTGGTATCTTTCAGAAGGCAGCATCAGAATCTGTGCCAAGCATCAGAATCTGATTGTGAGAGCAGCAGACTTAGGTGACAAAGAGAGTTGGGTCAGGTCTTGATAAGGAATGAGATGGAAGATCAGGAAATCTAGGTTGAAAAATATGAGAATCTCAAGTCCTCGATCCTTGAACACTCTGGTCTGACAGATGTGGTCCTCTCCCTCTTGTTAAAGGAGAGCATCCTCCTCTTACTGGAAACCATACAAACCTCAGAAGAGAAAGATAACTCCCAAAAGGATGTTTTCCATCCTTATGATCTGCCCCCACCTGTCTTCATTACTTCTAGGGTAATAATGAGGGAAATGCTATCCTATGATGAGAGAAAAGAAATTATTCACCTAAGGAATTGCAGTTCTCACTAGTGCATACCAGCAGCAACCAGGAGAACATACAGAGGAACAGATTTTGAGAGCACCAGCCCAGGTAAGAAGCAGAATATAAGGTGGGTATGGAAGAACTTCTTGATAGAAGGGTATTCACCCATGTTAAGGAATCAATACTTCAACAAGGATACCTGAAGATGGCTCACATGGGAATAAGTCCTAAATAGTAGTACTGAGCAGCCTCAAAGATCAGAAAAATGATGCCCTATGGTAAATAAGTTAGAGAAGTCAGAACTGCATTGGCTGCATATTGACCAGATGGTCAAAAGTATCACAGAAAAACCACCCCCTGTTCCTAGAGAACCTAAAGGAAACCTCTTTCACATAAGGAAGATGTAATGATGTGGCACAGTGTCTTTGAGTAGACCAGCGATGGTTTTCTCGATAGACTGAGATTGTCATTATGGAATTATGCTATGGAATTCACGTCTCCTTAGTGTTGATGGGGATGACAAAGTCTATTGGCAGCAATTAATCATTCAAATAAAGAGTAATGTGATTCTCTCGGTGGGCAGTCATGTGGCACTGATACAGAGACTGGAGCACGGCTAAAAAGCCCTGGTGTCCGTGGGGCCAAAACAGATGAGCAAACAAAAGCTATTCTTTGATTCAAGAGATGGACCTGGGGACTGATGCTAGAACCAAGCTATCCTTTGCACATGTACCCAGCGTATACACTTCTAATGACAGGCCCTTGAGAAAAATCGGCTGACCATTGCATTATCCTGTACGTGAAAAATAAAACCTAGGAGAATAACGTTACCTTAGCCACTAAGGCTGAAAATGTTATATAAGGATTATGTGATCATAGTAAGTTATGACATACATGGGAAATAAGAATAGAGAAAAATATGAAAACAATCTTACAGTAGAACGCTTCCATAAACGAGCGATTTCACTGATACTTTTTACAGGATGAAGTAAAAAGTAGTACTTCCACTCATCCCAGTCCACTGTGAGTGTCCCATCACTATCGATGCTGAAATTATTTTAAAAAGGAGTACTTACAATACTTGTAACAAATTTAACACCATGACAAAAACAAATTCAATGATTCTTATACAATAGTGTATGACCCGTGTCTAAGAAATCCTTTGGCGTTCATGGATATCACTGTATTCTCATGTTTTTAAGAGAATCTATTTTTGAACATTTTAAAAATTGAGAAGGTAGTACAGAGAGTTCCCATAAATCTCTATACCCAGTTTCACCTTAGGTAGCATCTTACATCATTATGGCACATTTGAACCAATGCTGTACGTTATTATCGCCTAAAGTTCACAATTGATTCATATGTCCTGGGTTCATAAAAAATGTTCCCTTTTTTTGTTTTAAGATCCCATCTAAGATACCACATTCTGTTTAGTAGAAAGGTTCCTCTTAATTATGACAGGCTTCACTTTCCTTATTTTTGATAAATTTGACTGTTTTGAGGGGTACTGACCATATATTTTGTAGATGCAATCCTAATGGGTCTTACTCCTTATAGTACTTATTTGCTTGTATATATTCATGTCATATTTACCTATGATTTTTAAAGGGAAAGACCTCCAGATCTAAAGTCACCTTTATTTCCAAGTCACCTTAGATCTCTATCATTAAGAAGTCAATAAAGATTTATTAGATGAATGAATGATGAGCAAAACTGACCAAAGGTTAACTTTATGCCTTTGACTCTTTTTCCCCTGACCCTCTTCTCATATCCATAACTTTTTAATCAAACTTAAAGCAACCTTGTATTTATGGATTTAAAGAGAAGACTAATTTTTTACCATGTAAAATTCAGGATTTACTCAACTTTTAAGCACCTGGAATAAAAGAAATTATGAGATGTTGTTTCTTAAAAGTCTAAGTAATAAGTGGAAGTAAGTGAAATGCTTTTTCACTAGGGTTTTCTTTTTAAAAAAATTCTAAAAAAACGAATTCCTTTCTCTCCCAACAAAAAGATTGATATAGCATATAATTGAATAGTCATACTCCAGACACCTCTTGGAATATTACATGTTGTGTAATACTCTAGTTTCCTGTCAAGACAAAATGATAGGCATAGCGCTTAACCTCCCACTACAAACACTATGAAACTGGATGTGATACATGAATGAAACAACTGTTTTCAGGCACTAGACTACAAGCAGGACATGGTTGTGATACTTGGGAGAAGGAAAATACATGAATTGAGTTCTCTCTGTTCACTCTGATTGCTAAATTGTAGCATAAAGAAGCAAGACCTAAACAGAGAGCAGGAAGAATAAACAGAAGTTGAAACTGAAGGATGCTGAGGGGCCAAAAATTTGTACAGCAAAATTTGGAGGGTGCCCCAGAAACTATATAGGTATCCTGTATCTTTGGGCAAATACTAAACTATGCAATATTCCATCAGTCTGATACAACTAGCTATGATAGGATGGTGAAATCAACTCAACAACTTTATAGCTGAGTGATGACCCAGGGAGGGGGAGGAACAGGGGAGGGGGAGATGGGGAGAAGAAGGGGAGGGGGAGGAAGGTATTGGTTTCTACAATGAATATTAAACAAAAGTAAATCTATGAAAAATAAGGATGAGAGCTGACCTTTGTAGAATCTCTTCTGCCTGAGGTTTAGATACATGCACACCCAATGATTTCAAAGCACGAATTATTTCTGAATCTTCTATCACTCCTTTTTAAAGTAAAAAATAAGTCAGGTTAAAAGTATCTGAAAAGATAACAAGGCAAATATATTTATAATGCAATCATCTATAAGTCTTACTGACCTATATTCACAAACCAGAGTCTAATAAGTTCTAAACACTGAAAAACTTTTTGTAAATTTGGCACCAAAATTAATTTGGTAGCAAAATCTGCTTTAAATTGATGGGTGGTGAATTTTAGTCATTATCTAATTTAATATTAATTTGCTTCACTGAAGAAATATTCTAGCATATAACTGAATAGTCATACTCCAGACATCTCTTGGAGTATTACATGTTGTGTATGCCCTGTATTGCTTTTCTAAAATCCACATTCAAAAGTTCTAAACACATCTGGTCATCAGAGTTTCCACTAAGAGGTGGTAGATCCATAACAGATCTTGATTATTGTATCTACTTGGAAAGAATTTTGAATATCTGATTCAGAGGATTGAAAACAAGACCACTAGACATTTTAAAAGGAAAGCGTTAAAAGAAATGATATACCTAAAATAAAATACAACACCCACCTCTTTTTAGCACAACCACATTTTATGTTAAATAAGTTGAATCACCTAGTATATTTAACACATTTCAGTGTGTTAAATTTATAATATGTTAAATTTAACACAAGATATTTAACACATTACTATGCATTTCAAACTCATGTTGCCAAGGAAAAATTAAGTATTCCATTGTTTTCCTCAAATTCTAAAATACAAATCTAGGCGTGTTATTCCCCCAACACAAAAAACATCTTTGCTTCTTCCCTGGTCTAAAACAAACACCAACCTGAGAGAACACCAATCTCCTTAAAGATGAGGACATTTTTGTTTTTAAAAAAATCAACTTTCGTATTGTCTAGTTGAAAAATATGTAATATCAAAGATTGTCCATAAATTCAGTTACATTTTAACTTGTATTTTATGAGTCACAGCTGCATCTGCAAACATTATAAATACTACACAAATATGTAGTATAAATACTACACAAATATCTATACAATACATATTCTTTGCAACAACGCCAACACTATTGATGTTCCAGGTGCCACAGAGTAGAATGTACGAGCCCATTTCTCAACCTAGAAGTCAAAGCGAACTTCAGATGGAGAAGATGGTCCCCTGCCTAGCAGGCCATGATCATCTTCAAGTGCTATACTCATCAACTCAATAATTAAAAAATTGTTTTCAAAGTCTACTATTCAAATCATCATGCTAAATGGGAGAAAAACCAAAGGTTAGTAAAAGAACACCCTCCAAGGAGTTAACCAGTTTAGATAAGTGAACTCGTGGTTTTAGAATTATATCACTGCACTGAATGTGTTATACAAGAGTTATGAATAAAATGCACTGCAAGGGTAAAGAGTGAAAAGCAAGAATCTAGAAGCACTATGTAGGATAAACAAGAGACCACCAAAGAAACAAACACATTCAACAAAAGGCACAATATGAACAATGTACACTTATTTTTTAGCAAGGACTGGTAGAGTACTTACACAGTATGGACCTTGTGGGTAGTGACTGGGGGAGCATACAAAAGGGATGCTTCTGAGATGCTACGAATAGTCTGATTCTTCTTGTTTTCTAATAGTCTGATTCTTAATCTGGGCATTGTTTTCATGTTATATGTTTGCCTTGTGAAAACTCATGGTGCTTTTATCTATAATTTATGCATGTTGCAACCTGTGTTATAGAACAATGACATCTTCCCCAAAAATGAACCAGTTGGAGTCAAAATCAAAATATTGTATTAAACAGCTCTGACCTCACCTGTCAATTTCCCCCATTCTACCTTCGTTCAAATTATTCTTTCTGTTCATGAAATTCTTTCTTTTCAATTCTGTTCATATATTGATGCAGTACAAATCTAAATTTTCCGCTGGTCACAATTAAGCTTTTCCTGAATCATTTCTATAGCAGTTATCATCGTGCAATTTGTGTTCTTACCTCACCCAAAATTATGTGCTTCTGAAGACCTTCGTTAACACAATTGCCAGTGAGGTAGCCATATGCAGTGCAATGTTTGCTCTGTTAAGCTAAAATATATTAAGTAATCCTTCCCCCTTAAAAAGTTAAAATTTCAAGCTAAGGGGTGAAAAAAAAAACTAAATAATGCGTCCAGAATACAATCTAAGGTTTATGAACTAAAAGAGATATTCAGTGTTGTTTTTAATTATGTGCAATACTATTTTTCATTATATTCAAAATAAAATAATTATAATTAATTATATATAATGCAGAAAATGGGAGGGTTTAATGGGTCAGCAATAGTTAGGTGGATGGAAAAGAGGGCCACAATGACAATTCAGCAATGTCATTCCATGGAGAAATGCTAAACATTCCATTCCTAACCTAGTGATTGATGCTAAATAAGGAACCACTGTAAAATGTAATGTTTTTAAAAATAAAGAATTCGATCACAAGTGAGCAATCTGAGTGATTCAACTCATTGGTTTTTCAAGTGATCTTAACTCAGTCACTCATCTGGAGGTTTGACTGCAGCTGGACATCAAAGATGGCATCATCCACGCAGTTGTCAACTCAAATAGGAATACAGACCAGTTGGGGAATAGTGGGCATCTCTTCCACTGTGTTCTCTCCAGCTGGGTAGTTGGAGCTCTGTTCTGATAGCTCAGGATGTTCAACAGGGAGCATTCCAAGAGAACAAGCTCCAACATGCAAATACTTGTTAAATCTTCCTAACATCCTGGTGGCTGAAGCAATCCAGTGGCCAAGCCCAAGTCAATGTGGTTGGGGGTTACACAAGGACATGATTCCTAGAGTGGGGGGAGGGGGTTCATGGGACAGGAAGGGTGAAGCAAAATTATTTACCCTTCGTTAACCCTGGTTGTGGCATGTGGCATCACTCCACGTGGAGAGATGGAGCTTCAGCTAAGAGGAACACCTCCTATCTCTCTACCTGCTTCCACGTTCCACACTAGTGATCTCATGTGTAAAATCTAACTTCTGTGAGGACTGTGTAAGATAAAAATAGGCAGGTAAAACAAGTAAGGAGAAAAGAGAAGATAAAGTAGCTCGAACAGATACAGCGGACAGGAAGAATGTGATAAATAGTAGTCTTCTCTCACCATTTCCTCAACCACCAAAAAACTCCATCCAACAAGGAATCTTAATGATAAAATTACATTTGATAGTCACTTCCTTCTTGTATTTATGGATATTCTCATACATGGATAGTTTTGTTGAACAAGAGCAGAAACCTGAATAGTTCATGGTGAGAGATGGCAAACAGATCATTCACATTTGGCTTCAGTGCTTCCAACTAGTGAATTTGATAGTCTGCATGCTCTTGCTGCTACTGATTGGATTACAACCTGGGGGACATGTGGCTTACGCCTCCTGAGGGACAGATAGAAGGTGGTAAAATTGAGTCCCGTCTACCCAAAAGAACACTTATGTCAGGAAAGACAAGAGGAGAAAAAGTCCCATGTGGTGAGCCAGATTCAGTATAGGGTTTTGGAGGAAATGTTACTCTAGGTGCAAAAAGGCACCCAGATACCAGAAATAAAAGTAACTCAGCCAATCTGGAATAGTTAATAATTAAAAATTATTTTGTGCAAAATATTAAATGAAAATAATTATATTAAACTAAAAGAAAAAAGTATGCTGCCAAACTAACTTATAATGTGACTGCAATTTCATTTTGAGAGAAATAGAGGAAAAAAACCAAGAAACAATGACAGAAAGCCTAGAAGGAAATATAAAAATATATTAAAAGGTTATATTTATTCTCTAGATAGTACAGTTGCAACTTTTATTTCCTACTAGAATCTTTTTGGTGTTCTCTAACTTTCTTGAAAAGAAAATATCTTCATATTGTGGCCGGGCACGGTGGCTCGTGCCTGTAAGCTTCAGCCTATGAAATGGCCGGGGCTAGGGATCACGGTTCGAATCCCACCTGGGGCCCGTAACGAGACCTAGTTCCAAAAAAATAGCTGGGCGTGGTGGTGCACGCCTGTAATCCCAGCTACCTGGGAAGCTAAGGCTGGGGATTGCTTGAGTCTGTGGTACCCCGGGCAACATGAGCCTACGGTTCCATGGGCAAAAATAGCAAGACCTAGTCTCAAAAAAAAAAAAAAAAAAACTTCATATTGAGCAAGAAAACAATGAATGTAATGTTCCTTTATTTCTTTTCTACTTTTGTTGAGGTAATACTGGTAATAATTTACAATGCTGTGAATGATTTAGGGGAGTAGGTTCACACCTCACCATATCAACACCTACGTATATCCATAGTGGATTGAATACAAACCATTGGGTTCCCATTCTGTGCCCACCCTCAATTTACCTCCCCTTTTAGTTCTTCAGTTACATTTTTGGTGTTTATACTGATTTAGTTTTTTCTATTCCTTTGTTTTGTTTCTCTACATTCCGTGAACAAAATTATCCAGTATTCCTCTTTCTCCTGACATTTTTTCACTTAGTGTAAATCCCTTCAGCTTCATCCATGTTGTCACAAAATGGCAAGCTTATTTTTTTGATTACTACTAGTATTCCATCATATCTATATACACATATTCTTAATCCACTCTGCTGTTATTAGACACTTAATTTGTTTCCATAACTTGCTATGTAAATAGTGCTGCACTGAACACAGAAGAGCATATTTCCCTTTGAATTAGCATTTTTATCTGGTTCAGGTATACTCAGGTCTGGAACTGGTGGGCATATATCTGTTTTTAATATTTTGAGGAATCTCCACAGTGCTTTCCATAAGGGCTGTACCAATCTATAGTAGCGCCAATAGTATAAGGGCTTCCTTATGCAACACATCTCATTATGAGTCTTCCTCAGATGTTATCTCACTGTAGTTTTAATTTGCTTTTTTTGATGATAAATGACATTGAACATTCTTTCATATGCCTGTTGGTCATCTCTATATATTCACTGGAGAAATGTATATTTAGTTCTATTTAGTTTTCTGATATTTTTTGATTGGGTTATTTCTTTTTGTTGCACTGTATGAGTTCTTATCTTGAATATCAAACCCCTTGTCAGATATATGGTGTGGAAATGTTTTCTCCCATTCAATAGAGTATCTTCTTGTTTTAGTGATAGTTTCTTTTGCTATGTAGCTTTTTATTTTTTTGTTTGCTGTGCAGCTATAGTACTTGTTTACATTCTTTTATTTCTTTTGCTGCTGGAGACAAATTCACAAAGACATCACTGTCTATATTGTGAAGCCTATGTTCTGTAGTGCACTGAAGTTTTCCCTCATGCTTTATGGTGTTGGGTCTTACATCCCAGTCTTTTATCCATCTTGAGTTAATTTTTGTGTGTGGTATGAGGTAGTAACATAGTTCATTATTTTGCATGTGGCTGTACTGCTTTCCTACCACCATTTACTGAAGTGACTTTCCTTTCTCCTCTGTATACTGTTGGCTCCTTTGTCAGAGATTACCTAACCCTACAAAAGAAGGTGAATTTCTGTAGTATCAATTCTACACTTGATATTAGCCAAAAGGCTGAGAAGCGATTGTAGTATCAATTCTATTCCACTGGCCTATGTCTATTTTTATTCCAATACCATACTTTTTTTTATCACTATGGCCTTCTGGGATAGTTTGAAGTCTGTGAGATAATACCACTTTTCTTTTCCTTTTCCTTTTTTTTTGGGGGGAGGGGGTCAAGATTGCTTTGGTTCCTTGGGGTCTTTTGTGGTTCCACACAACTTTCTGTAAGGTTTGCTCTATTTATTTGAAGCACTCCACTGAAATTTTTATCAGGATGGCATTAAAAATATGTAATAATTTAGAAATGTTTGTGTCATCATTACACAAAGGACTCAGTAACCCTTTTTTTGTGGCATTCAAATTTGTTGCTAAACCAAGTAATCATTTTCAAAAATTACAGTAATATTTTCAGTTCATGTATCAGTTCATATCAGTTCAAAATAGTGGAGATACCTCCTCATCATGCCAAGAAGCTTTAATTCTAGAGAACAAAATTATTTCATTGAAAAGATGATAACCATGCAGAAATTACAATACTAATAAATATAGACTATGTATTATTCTTAGAAATAAAAAAAAAATTATTGCAAGACAAGGAATAGAAAGAATTGAATCTTTGATAATAGGAGTAAGTTAAATGCTAGTAAAAATATCCTTTAGTGCTTCTATTATTATTCATGTTTTGAAGAATAATAATAATAATTGAATAATGATTAAGGCAAAACACAAACACACACCATTTTCATTTCTGTCCAGACTATCAAATGCCAGCTTCATTTGTTTATCATGGTCTTGAAGGTACTTCAAAAATTCTTCAAGGTCCAATCCTGAATCAGTGTTGATATCTGCAGTTTCAAAAAAATCCTACAAGGAAGAGGAAACTCATTGCAGATACGTATTGCAAGTCAAGTCACATACATATAATACTACTAAAAGTTCAAGACAAAGAAAGATACTGAAAGTGGGTAAGTAAAAGAAGCGGGCAGCTTTAAAAGTACTTCCATCAGGATTATATCAGACTTGTCTGAGTAAGCTCTATTAAACAAGGAAAAGAATGGAATCATGTATTCAAAACAGTTAAAGAAGTAAATTGCCAGCTAAGAATTATATACCCTGCAAGATTCTTCTTCAGATAAGGGTTAAATAAGGTCTTCCCAAATTAACAGAAGCTGAATAAGTTTATATACACTAGACACCTCATACAAGGACAACTAAAAAAGAGTTCTTGTGTCTAAGTCAAAGAAAAGACTATCCATTTAAAAAAAAACTGAAAAAATGAAATAGGACTAGAAAACTTATGACAGTATAATAGTAATATCAATAATCATCTTAATTGTAAATGGAATAAACTCACCAATCAAAAAGCACTGATCTGTTGGATCAGGGGCAAAAAAACCCCTTGCTTCTGTCAAAGCAAATACACATGAGCTCCAACAATAAATTTAGGCTCAAAGTAAAGGGCTGGAAAGCTATCCTACAAAAAAAAAAGAAAAAGGTACCCAAAAAAAAGCAGGAACAATCATATATATATATATATATATATATAATCATATATATATATAATCTTAAAAATATGACTAGATGGAACATATATATATATATCAGATAAAAATGAATTTCTAGTTCAAAATGACAACAAGAAACAGGGATACTATATAATAATTAAGAGCAAAATATAATAGGAGGATATAACACTCATCAATATATATTCACCAAACAAAAGAATATCAAAATGTAAAAGACAATTATTATAAAATCTAAAAACAGATATTAGCAGCAACACAAGAGTGGTATCTTCAAAACCTCAGAACCTCAAAACCCAACTTTTACCAACTAACAGATCAACCAAGAAAATTAACAATTGTTTAAACAAAGAGATCTATGGACTTACTAGACATTTATAGGGCACTACACCCCCAGAAAAGCTGAATACATACTCTACTCGAGCGCACATGAAATATTCTCTAGAATAGGTCACTTGTTGGTTGGTTCTCAAAACGAATATCAATAAATGCATGTTGACTGAAAGCATGTCAAGTATCTTCTTTGATCACAACAGTATCAAACTAGAAATTAATCACAAAAAGCAGGAAAAATGCCAACATGTGGACGCTGAACAACACAATACTGAATGATTATTACATTAATAAGGAAATCAAAGAAGAAATTTAAAATAAAATGAAGATATAACCTATTAGACTCTATGGAACACAGCAGAAGTTAAAAAGTGAAGTATATAGCAACACAGGCCCATGTCAAGAAACAAGAAAGAACTAAGATGAATCCAACCTTATACCTTAAGGAACTAGGAAAAGGTAAACAACCAAAACCAAAATCCAGTAGAAGGAAGGAAATAATAAATTAGAGCAGAAATAAATGTAATAGAAATCAGTCACTTCAAAATATTGATGAAATGAAAAGCCACTTCCTTAAAAAAAATAAGATAGATAAACCTCTAGCAGATTCACAAAAGAAATACACAGAGAAAACTCAAATAGAATCAAAAAAGCAAGAGGAGACATTACAAAAGCCATCTCAGAAATTCAGAGAATCATACGAGATCATTACAAACATTTGAACATTTCTATGTCAGTAAGTTGAATATTATGTCAGAGATGTACAAACTTAGAAATATAAAATCATCTGAGACAGAATTAGAAAGTATTAAAACGTATACACACAAGCAAGTAAAATGAAACAGTAATCAAAAGCTCTTAAAAACCAAAAGTCTATAGACCAGGTAGTTTCACTAATGAGTTCTACCAAACTTCCAAAACAAACTAGCACTCTCCTTCTCAAATTCTTGAAAAAATTAAGAGAAAATGTCTCCAACGAAATAAGACAAAGTCATCACAAAATAAGAAAACTACAGGCCAACTTCCCTGATGAAAATAGATGTAAAAATCCTGAAAAAATCTTAGCAAATCAAATTCAAAGATATAGCATAACCAGTTTGTTCCAGGAATACAAGTATGATTGTAATGTAAATTATCACATCAACAAAAGGAAAGATAAAAATCACATGATCATATCGATAGACGCAGAAAAAAACATTATATAAGGTTAAACATCCATTTATGATTTTAAAAAACCTTAAAAATATGAATAGATGGAACATACCTCAATATAACCAAGGCCATACATGATAAAACCCACAGTTAGCATACTCAATGATGAAAACTGAGCATTATCTCCAACATCTAATAGAAGACAAGATGTCTACTTTCATCATTACTGAACATAGTACTGGAAGTCCTAGCTAGGACAGTTAGATACAAGAAAGATAAGAAAAGAATACAAATTGGGAATAAAGTAAAACTACCACTTTTTGCAGGTAACAAAATACACATAAAATCCCCTAACAACTCCACTAAGAAACTAATTGAAGCAATTATCAGTACATAAAGTAGCAGGTTACAAAATCAATTTATAAAAATCAGTCTCCTATATACAAACAATGAACAGAAGAGAATGAAATCAAGAAAACAATCCCATTACAATCATATCTAAAAAAAATGAAATATCTAGGAGTAAACTTAACAATGGAGGTGAGAGAGCTGGGCACTGAAAACTATAAGGCATTGTGAAAAGAAACAGAAGACACAATGAAGTAGAAAGACATTCCCTGCTCATGGATTGGAATAATCAACAAAGTCAAAATCAGTCAAAACGACCATCTTACCCAAAGCAACATGCAGATTCCTTATCAAATACAATCCTTATGAAAGTTTCTACGGCACTCTTCAGAGAACTAGAAAAAATATTACTGAAATTTATTTGGAACCACAAAAGATGCCAATAGACAAAGCAATATTAACTAAAAAGAAGAGGAATGGTCTTATCACATGCCCAAATTTTAAATTATACTCTAAAGCTATACATAATAAAGACAGTATGGTACTGGAACAAAAATGAACCACTGACCAATACAACAGAAATAAGAACCTAGAAATCAACCCATTTTTATAAGGATATTAATCTATGACAGAGGAGTCAAGAGTATACATTGCAAAAAGAAAAATATTGTCAACAAATGGTGTTGGAAACAATGAATGGCAGCATACAAAACAATGAAATCACTATCTCACACCATATAAAAAAATTAACTCAAAATGGATTGAAAACTTGAATGTAGGACCTGAAACCATAAAATACATAGAAAAACCATAGACAAAACACTGCATGGCATAACCATCATTCTAGATTCGTTTCCAACAGCAAGAGAAACTAAGCAGAACATAAACAGCACTACAGCAAACTAAAAAGCATTTGAATAGGAAGAGGAAATATCATTAAAACAAAGACACCCTATTTAATGGGAGAAAATATTTGCATATTATATACCTGACAAGGGCCTAATACAAAGAACCCATGCAATTCAACAAAAGAAAATAAATAACCCAATTTTTAAAAAATGGAAGAGTTAAATGGATACTGCACCAACAAAGACACAGAGATGACCAACAAGCACATGGAAAAAATGCTAATCATTTATGAGAGAAAAGCAAATAAAACTACAATGAGATGTATCTCATACCCATGAGAATTGACCTATATGTAAAAGACTAGAAACAAGTATTGGGGAGGGTGAGGAGCAAAAGAAACCCTTGTACACTGTTGGTTATAATGTAGAGTGGTCCTAACCCATGTGGAAAACAGAATGAAGGTTTCTCAAAACATTAAAAATAGATCTACTCTATGATCCAACAAAACCATTCCTTAGTATTTATCTAAAGAATGCAAAAAACACCAATTCAAAGGGGTATGTGCACGCCTACTGCAGCACTCTTTACAATAACCCAGTTAAAGAACCTAAGTGCACAAAGACAGATGAGCGGATTTGGAAAAGGTGGTTTATATACACAATGCGGTATTTTTCAGCTATTAAAAACAAGAACCAAAAAAAATTTTTTTTAATTCTTTTCTGGGATAACAAGGATGAAACTGGAAAGGATTACGGAAAGCAAAATAAGTCCCAAGGAGAAAGACAGTTTTATGCATGCATGGAATATAGAGAAATAAAACAAAGGGTGGGATAGACTCAAACCCATAACAAATCCTAATAGTCTGACTGCAGAACTGAGGCGACTGGACAGGGTAGAGTGGCGTGGAGAGCAGAGTGTAGAGGGTGACCAGTGTACCTGGTGGAGGAGTGTGGGTGCCTTGGCACCTGGGCACCGTGTGGCAACCTAACATCTGAAAAGGTGCGACCCTATAACTCTGAACCACATGGTGTCACAATGCTGCAAACCCATGTTTCCTCTTTTAAAAAAAAAAAAAAATGAGAATGTTCGGCTGGACGGCTTTTTTCCACGTAAGGAGACACTCGGGAGAATCTCACCCCAACTCCTTGTGTCTCCAAAAGACGCTCGGGAGAGAGCACTCTTCGGCCACCCTCTGCCCAACACGAGGCTTACACATTCCCTCGGTCACTCACATCCTCCGTCGCCTGGCCTAAGTACGTGCTCCATTCTTTTAACCCCTTCTGGAGCTCCACGACGTCCACTAGGCCGTTACCGTCCTCGTCCAGTAGTTCGAAGAGGACCTCGTAGAGGAAGGCTTGCTCGTCTTTGGTTTCGCAGGCCGCCGTCGACAACACGAAGCCCCGCAGCCAGCGCAGCATGGCCGGGCAGAGGCTGGCCAGCGGCACCGGGGACCCGGAGGCCGCCTCTACTCTGATTCCCAGCAAGGATGTCCCGCCCCCGACGGCCACCTGCCTGCTGGCCATACACCGCAGGGGCACCAGGCAGCGGGTGAGTCGTCGCCTCGGTTCGTCGGTGAGGGGACCCGCGCCGGTGGCTCTCGGGCGCCCCCTAGAGGTCGTGGGAGATGCACCTCGCGCGCGCCACACAGCCGGAAGTGGGAAGTTGGGGCGCCAAACCTGCCCCGGAAGGCAACCTGCGCCCAAGGTGGACACGGCCCAGAGTAGAATCTGGGACTGGGAAGACTTTGGGAGCAAAGGATGCTTTTTCTTGGAGGCGTGGAAAGGGCATTCCGGTGTCCACAATGGCAGCGGGCAAATTCAGTGCGGGTTCCTCGAGGCCTGAGGGAGTGAGTGGCTGGGGCTGCACCTCTCAGGTGGCCCCCAGGTCTAGGCATCGCTCCCCCTCCCAGAGAAGGTCACCGCCTTGCAGTCAGGACACCACTGACCCTGAGGGAGAGTCTGACAAGGTGGCCGGGTGAATCCGCCCAGAGGAGCCTCCGCCCTCAGTTTGTCTCTGTTCCCTCAGAACTTGAGTGGTTTACCTCTCCATTTCCTGCCACATCCATCCAGTCTCACCTCACCTCCTACCTAACTGAACTTCTTGTCTCAAAATCCAAAGGACACATAAAAATCTTTGCCTTATTTTTTTTAAATCAAGTGTATTGAAGTACAATTTATACCCAATAAAATACATACCTTTTAAATACACAGATTTGCAAATGTCATAGTCTGACAATCATATTATTTCATTTACCCAAACCCTTGGCCTTGTGACTGTTATGGATCATATATATGTGTGTGTGTGTGTGTGTGTATGCATATGTTATATATTATGTGTGTATTAATCTACACTCTACCATGTACTATTACCATGTTGTATAACTATTAATATCAAAACCTTTTATAGTAAATAGTCATTTGTCTTTTAAATGAATGACAAGGCTAAAGGAAACATAGTCTCGTCAGTTTACCTGCTTATTTTCCATTATATATACTATATATAATGTATATATATATATATAATACCATATATATACACTATATATGTATAGAAACATATGTATGTTTCACATCTTTGTGTTTGTATTCCCCAGGGATCTTTGCCTTATTTAATCCTGGTTGTAAAACCTTTTCTTTTGTTTCTGGGACACCATCCATTTTCACTGTTCCTCAACTCCTCATGTAGGCTCCCAGGAGGAAGCCTGAGAGCCTCTGAAGTTGAAGCACTAGAGAACTGCAGTAGTCCATTTGAAGTTATAGGACTGCATGAAAAACCTAGGTGGCACCATGTTCCACTGAAACTTTGTGTCTAAAATCTCTGATCACCTTCTTTGAAAATCAGCTGCACAATCTAACGACAGCCCAGACCAGTGCTTCAATGTTCTTTCTTGTAAGTCCCAAATCTGAGACCACGGAGTAAAGCTCACTTATTTCTTAAAATTTAAAATAGCACAATGTTATTTCATATAGTTTTTATTTTGTTAAGTGCTAATGATTTAAAAATAAATAGCATTGAACATGATCTTATAAAAGTTCACCATCTGTTATGCTAGGTTTCCAAACAAATAAAATTGCATGCTCTAAAAAGATGTGGTTAATTTCACTCATGTGGAATATAGAGAAAAGAACTGACAAAACTAAATCAAAACAAAGTCTAGAAATATGATTGCAGATTTGAGGCTACTACAGAATTGAGGGTGATTAACAAGGAGGGGAGGGGATCCAAGGATATATGATAAAGAAATATGTATGCCCTGGTGGTGGGCATAAATGGTGCTATACATCTGAGAAGGTGCAAACCCACTCCTTTGAATCATATACAGTGCTGTAAATAAGGGTTACCCTCAATGTAAAAGATCTATATAGATAAAAACTATAAAACATTGTTAGAAATAGTAGACGGAAAGAAAGATCCTGCTCATGAATTGGAAGAATTAACATTATCAAAATGGCCATCCTACCCAAAGCAAAATACAGATTCAGTGCAATCTCAGTAAAAATATCAATGGCAGAACTGATTTCTTGATCATCCTTCCCAAACAGTTCTATTCCTTCTTGGTTTATTATATCTGCCTTCTCTTTGACACAGTGTATCAGTTGTTAAAATGAAAAAATTGAAGTTATTCTCAACCTCTCTCACTCTTGATAATCACATCCTTGATCTATTGGTAAGTTCTATTGACTTTACCTTCAAAATACATCCAGAATCTTACCAACTTCATTGTAACACTGAATTGAATCATCACTATTGTTTGAACCACCAGAATCTTTCTCCTAGATCAATTCTATCCCTTCTTAATTCCTACACTTACATTAATAGTCTTTGCTCACTATGGCATCCTAGATGATCCTCACCATCAAGAAGAGAAAACTAACACCAGAAAAAATGGTGACTATTTGGAAAACTACAATTAGCTGAAACTAAACAATTTTTTTTTTTTTTGAAACTAGGTCTCGCTATTTTTGCCCATGGAACCGCAGGTTCACATTACCCAGGGTACCACAGACTCAAGCAATCTCCAGCCTCAGTGTCCCAGGTAGCTGTGATTACAGGCACACCACGCCCAGCTATTTTTTGGGACTAGCTCTCACTGTGTTGCCCCAAGAGGGACTCAAACCGTGATCCCTAGGCCCAGTCGCTTCATAGGCTGAAACTTACGGGCCGAGCCACCATGCCTGGCTCGTGAAACAAAACAATTTCAAGAACCCTCTAATATCCTCGAAAAGAATCACGAAAGTATTGATTAATACCAAAAAAATGAACAAACAAGAAAATGACACTATGAAAATTGTCATGAAAGGAGTTCTTGGAAATTAAAAATGAGATTGCTGAACAAAAATTTCGATAGAAGGGTTGAAAATATGAAGAAATTTCCCATAAAATTGAGTTCAATGATATGTGATAGAAAATATTTGTGAAAACATAAGACATATAGAGCATCAATCCATAAATATAACATTCAGCTAATACGAGTCTCAGAGAAAAGAGAGGGTAGAAAATTAAGAAAAAAGTAATTGAATGTATGACTGTTGAGAAGAATGTAAGTTCACAATTAGGAAATGCCACCAAATGGCAAGTGCAATGGGTCAAAGGGACTCTGGGAACTTTGATGTTAACTGGAGAGGTGTGATCCTATACATCTGAATCATATACAATGTTGAAAGCCATCATTAACTGAAAAAAGTAAAAGAAAATCTACCTAAAATCACACTGCACAGTTTTAGAACACCAGGATAAAAACACAACTGAACATTTCCAGAGAGGTAAAATAGATCATTAAAAGCATCACATTTCTCAGAATTGATACTGGACACTAGAAAGTAATATACACATGCAGTTATTTGTGTTTTTCAACTTTGTTTATCCCACAAAATCTTTCCTAAAAGAAATTTAAGTTTGTCCAGAGGTTATCCCTCCATGATTATCAAGCACCTTTTTTCACTTTGAGAAGTGTTCAGGTTCAAATGAAAATTATGTGGTCACCCCATTAGTAATCTGCAGAGCATGAGAATAGTGATAATTTCAGTGGATTTGGAGAAGGTTGACAACAAATAGGAGAAGGTTGAAAACAAATAGGAAAGTAATAACTGACTTAGTGTAAAAACCACAACTTAAGTGTCTGTAAAGGAAAATGCATATACAAGTCAACTAAAAATTCCTGAGACCTTAGTCTCTGAAGAAAGCAGATAGGTTCAATTAAGGAATTTAGAATTCATGACTTCAATGAGACATAGGACTAAAACAGGTGAAATAAGTGAAAAAATATGCACAAGAGACAACAGACTTTCTGCCCCTTCTCCTGCTTTCCATCATGCTTGTTTTATATATTTCTATAAAAGTTAGACAGAAATTAGTTTGTAGAATGTGGAAGCAGGTTGAGAAATGAAGCTTCAGATAAAAGGAACACCTCCTATCTCTCTAGCTCCCTCCGGCACATTAGAGAGTAGACAATAGCACGTCTCTCACCTGTAACCCAGCTTTCTAACCTCTGGAATGTCTCAAGAGACATATGACCTATTAGTAATGACTGTTGCACCCACAGGTGAATTCTCCTGCTATCACATATCCCTGCATCCTCCCCGCTGTATGCCATGTACGCTTTGCTACTTCCTCATTACATCTTTGTAACATTTCCTTGCTGGAGTATATAAGGGGCTTTAAAACTTCATTAAAGTTGGTCCTGGACATGCTTCCCAGGATCCCCGTTCTGTGGACTGGCCTCACAGATCACTAGCAATCTCTCCCATCTCATTTTCTTCTTCATCCCACACACGACTCCTAACATTAGTTTATTGGCAATCCAAAAGGGTAAAAGATAGTGAATGCTGTCAGAAGTCCCCAATTTCTATATTGATAGAACATTGAAAAGGGTGGAAATTTCACTTTCCCCCTTTTTATAGTCATGCCCACAGATACACGGCACCAGATTCAAGCAACGTCTCCATTGCCTGTACCATCTTCAAAACGACCACAAGAGCTCTGAACCCCCCAAAGTTTCAAACAATTGAATTCCAACTTGGAGCTCTGTAACTCTCCGTAGGGAATGAAGTGGGGATAACACTTTTAATCCATCTCTGTCTCTTGGTCTCACAATTTCCAACTCCAGGAGAGAATCAAAGTATTGTCTAGACTTACTTCACATACACCAAAAAAGGAGACATCTGTAATTTTCCCCTCCATAGAACTCTAATGCTGGATTATTACTATTTATTCAAAGTTATTAGTATTTGTCTTCATCATTAAGTTATATAATGCTTAATGTTTAATACATGGATAAGAAGTGCATATTTGTTTTGTTTTGTTTTTATCCTGCAGTATAGATTTGGCAGGTTATTTTGCGTTTGTCTAGGAGATTGTCGCCAAGGGTGTGATTTCTACAAGAGAACGTGAATAAATGGTGGAAAGACCTTTGAAATTTCTCTTTTGGAAAATATCAAGCATTAGTCACATTACTCAAAAGCAGGCACATAAACAGGGTAACACACCTGCCTTAGGATTTTTAGAAGCTCTGATGTTACTGCTCATGTTTGATCACAACTGCCTCCAGCAGTGCCTTGAGTCAATCAATCTTTCCAGAACTGACCAAATTGTTCCTCATCAATTAAAGGTTGAAAAGTCCATCTATCTCCCAGATCAATTGCCTGTTAAAATTAATAACTTCAAATTATTTTATTTGAGATGATCCCAAATGAGAATATTATATCCTTGTGAGATCAAAATACTGTTTTACATGTCTCAACTTCACAGCAAATTTATGTCTGTTCGTTGGTGAACTTCACATTCAGCCAACTAGTAAATTTTAAATATTTCTAAATCAGCTTGAAATGCCATCAATTATAAATTAATCACTATTTTTATCATGTTTGGAATGATCTTCATGTTTCCCACTTAACTATTACCACTTTAAAGTAGTTGTTTATGATCAATACCAAAAGAACAGTTTACTATGTTTCAGGAAATACTTTTAATTACAATAAAATTCAGTACTAATGAGAAACAGCTATTCAACAGAACAATAACATGAAAGTATCTTCAGTGGTCCTATCCATCATTGATTGCAGCTATAGACCCCTTCCCTCCAAAAAATAAAATGGCTGCAAATTCTGTTGAGAGTTTGTAGATACAATGGTGAAAAGATAAAGGGGACCCATCCAATGACTTTCCCTTCTTCAGTGAAGAATGAAGAACTACGGTGAAAATGAAAATGTCAGAATGTGAGGGAGAGAGGGTTCGAAAAAGAGGTCATAAGGGCCAAAGGTTGGAGAGATTGAAGATGGAGCATAGTTATCAGAAACAATGAGAACCCTATGTTACAAGGAAAACTAGGTAAGGTTTGGGAGCACTCTGCATGCCAATTTGTGGTCATACATTTAAGATTTATCAATTTCTGAAATTTAATGTGCTTAAGGCAGCCCACAATGGGGCACTCCAGTCTCATAGTTAAAATGGGACCAACCCATTAGATCAGTACCAGAATTACCAATATGCCAGAACTACCAATGTAACCAATATGCCAATATCCACCCTGCTACACCATGGGCTTTATTCTGGTCAAATCTTGAAAAAGTTTGGCACTTATATATTCCTCTTAGTATATGCAGCACACTCATGATGGAACAACAAGAGAGAAAGAGCCAGAATCCTAACGAGCAAGGACAAATCATGTCAGCTGCAGACTATGTTTATGTGAAATAGAAGTAAACTCAGCTTCAGCTACCACTGAGCTTGGTTTTCTAGCCCTCACAGCTGATCCTAATCCTAAACCAATAAACATTCAATTAATAATGCATTAGTCAAAATAGCAAGTAACTAGAAAAACACCCAGGTTAAATCACAATCATAATGACCATGAATATAAGGTTGAAACTGTTAAGATATATTTCAGTGAAAATAATTTTAGCATCTTATAATAGGTATGTTGGAAAATACCATTTTACTAATTTTATGTAAATTCCTATAGTGATATTTATTAAACAAATAGATTTATAAGATAAGGACAAATGAAAACTATATGCCTCAACATTTCATTTATTCAGCCTCTATTCAGTTTGTACTATGCTAATCAGAATGGAGGTTAGCAGAGATGTGAAAATGAATCACAATCTCTCATCCCAGTTGAGGATCTAAATACAGGAATGATAGAGGAAGCCATAACAGGTCATTTTATATACTTATTTTCAATATGATTTTTCAAATTTATGAAAAGGTTTATGTAGATTTAGCAAATGAATTTTTTTTTAAATATTCAGGAAAACCACTTAGAATAGGAAAAAAGGTTAGATGTAATGTGGCTTACTGATCAGTAGAGGGCGATAGAACATTAGAATGTCAACTTACAGAAGCCCTGTGGCACACATTGTAACATTTTTCTATAAATATAATTAATGCAGTTAATACTTCCCATGCATTCATCGACAAACATAGCTATGAGTATGCAAGTATATAAATGCATTCCAAATTAAATTACACTTGT
Source organism: Uropsilus gracilis (assembly GCA_004024945.1). NCBI lineage: Eukaryota > Metazoa > Chordata > Mammalia > Eulipotyphla > Talpidae > Uropsilus > Uropsilus gracilis. The sequence continues at coordinate 43,543 of PVHY01011503.1, forward strand.
GATTTTAAAAAAGATTTTTTAAATTTTATTTACTGTTTTATTTTTCATTCTTTTTTTACATATTTTTCTCGAAGTCCTACAAGATCATGAATATTCATCAACCCAGGAGATATATTGCATTCTTTTTCCCTCAGAAGTGTTATAAATATTGTTTATCTAACCTGCATCTTTCCAAAAGTAGCCAAGATAATGAACCCAATTAAGGCACACTGGGCCAGATAAGGCTGATTACAGAAGATAAATGATAAGTTTTATCTGAAAATGGCATCACTTTTAAGTATAACATTTGATGCCCTTATTTATGTCTCTTTTGCTATAAATTCAAATAAGTAATAAGATCAAAACGTTTCAAAATGCAAATATAGTGAAGCATTTTATATTAAACCACAATGTGTTTCTAGAAAAACAGAAAGTAGCTAGAAAAGAAAGAGGAGGAAAGACCTTCAGAATGTATTTTCTCTAAAATTGTCTTGTAAATATCACTCTCATTTAGGTATTATACATTTAACCTTCCCTTTTGAAAAGTAGTATTAGCAATTATTTATAAAGTGACCAGTAAATGCTTGATTTATGTGCCATAACAAATTAACAAAATGAGTGGCTTAAAACAACAGAAATTAACTGTCTCAGAAGCTTAAAAAGGTGTAAGCAAGTTTCATTTATGGGAACCCTGGTGAAAATCTTTCCCTTGCCTCTTTAATACTCTCTGGTGATGACTGGTTGTCCTCACTTATAGCAGCATCATTCAGATTTCTGCCTTCATCTTTGCGTACTACTCTGTGCATCTGTGTGTTTCCCAACACTGTCTCATAAAAGGCATTGTTCATGGATTAAGCCCACCCTAACTCAATATGGCTTTATCTTGGTAAATCATACCTGCAAAGATGCCGATTTCCCAATAAGGTCATAATCTGAGTTCCTGGGTGGTTATGATTTTTGTGGGGTTACTATTAACCCCTAGTACAAGTACTAAAGCTATTTTGTATTTCTTCAAAGAAATTTTACAGAGAAAAATATATGTGATTTTCTTTTACAGAAATGATGTGGAAACTGAATATATTATATTCAGAATACACAGTTCCTGAAGAGTACTCAACTGAGTCTTTTTATTTTACTTTATTGTGTTTTTCATGTTATACATGCCTTGTTTGGTAATGGCTTTAACAACTTAAAATAAAAATACTTAGTAATGTACACAGCATGAAATGTATGTGGCTCACTGTCATAAAATGGTGTATTTTTTTTTGAGACCTAGTAGAATTAGAGATGTAATAATAAAGGAAGATACAGTAACAATCCCTTTAATAGTACAGTCCAAAAAGTTTTATCACTTAAATTTCATGTTCACATTGCTGTATGTTAAACAACCCTTTTCAACTAGTCTTCCTGCTACAATGTGCTTTCATTTATGAGATTTATAAGAAATAGACCAATTATAACTAAATGTGCTCCAGGCACTGAATTGAGAAAGCCCCAAACAATCACAAGTCATTTTCTGTTTGCCTTGCAGAATGATAATACCTATAACTAGTGTCTAATTGTGAATTGCAACCAGGTAGAGGGTAGGAACTAATTGCCAGCTGAGTTCTGTCTGAATTCATATTATCTCTATCACAGAGATGACAGATGGGCCACTCTCACAGTTTTTAAGATAAACTAGGAATTCAAGAGCAGAAAATGCTAAAATGCAGATGACAGAGGGAAATAATCAGCTGCACAATTCTGTCAGAAGGAGGAGAAACCAAAATTTTTATTATTTAAAAAAATGACTCACTGCATGATGAAGGGAAAAGATAATAGCCTGTGAAAATTCCTAAAGTTGTTGCAATAACAGAAAAAGCTGCTTCTTGTCAACCGTTCTGTTCAACGGAAGCCATACTGCAAACAGTCATGGAAAGGGACGAAGAAAACATAAGCCCAGTGATTGTTCCAACTTGTTCCAAGTGAAAAAGTGAAAGTAACTACAAGAATAACCAAAATATATATCCTTCAAACATGCCTCCCCAAATATCAGCTTATCCATGGCCTTGTGGTAGGTACAAAATCATAGACTCTACCAACTTATGCTCAGTTATTCTGTATTTATATCCTGTATATAATATTCTGTGATACCAGCTATAAACATACTTTAAAACAAGTGAGCAGATGTGAAAGCTACTTTTCTTTAAAGAAAATTAAGGCTGATTTAGACCTAATTCGTAGCCATATGGCCCAATATACCAACATCAGTGTTGCCAGCAAACATGGAACCCATTATGGTGCCTCCCTCAGGAAAATGGTGAGGAAATGAAAATCAGCCAGCACACCAAGTACACTGACTTCTTCTGTGACAAAACCAAGATGAAGAGGTGAGCTGTGGGGAGCTGTCCCTGTGGTTCCTGCATGAACATGGTGATTGGTAGTGCAGGGACCTAGACTACCACTTCTGCCACCACAGTGAAGAAGTCTGTCAGCGGAGGACAGTGGATGTGAAGCTCCAGCAGTTGAAACATTGCTACATAAAGGAACACAGAGGGAAAACAGATACATGGAGGATGGGAAAAAACTGGAAACCCATGGTTAAGTAAGAGAGAAAAGGGCTGCCTAGAATATACAGGAAAGGATTTTTATGCAGAAGAGGGTCAGAACTCCATGCAGAAACCCATAGAAGCCTCAGGAGTTGGCAGGTGTCTCACAGGACAAGAGGCCAAGAGGAGGCTGAAATGGAGGAATTCATAGAAAGTTTATCTAGTACATTGGTGCACTAGACACCTTTCTGCACTCCCTACCATCTTCACCCATTCAAAAAAAAAAAAAAAAAAAAAAAAAAAAAAAAAAAAAAACAGAATACCAGCTAGCATTTGACTCCTGGCCAAAAAAAAAAGTTTCCTGTCTTGAAAATAATTGAATAAATTGACTGAAGTGAATTGAGAATGGTACTCAGGCTGGATGCCAGTGCCCTAAGTAAAACACTTCAGTCTTGCATTTCAGAGTGCCAAAGCTTCCCCCAGCAAACCAAAAGACTCCAATTTTTATCCTAAAATGAGGGCAACCAGTGGATTAGTCTATTATAGAAGCAGTGGTTGACTCTCCACCAAGAATTTATGCTCTTTGTTTCGAGAAGTTCTATGATACTTCTTCATTTTGCAGTATCTCTTGCACCCAGGAGAAGATATCTAACTAGTAGTCATCTAACTAGCTATTCATCTGCTAGGAAGTGGAGGCCTGTGAATTACCACATGCAAGAAACCACCTGCTTAATCAGAAGCATCCAGCTTAGACTGTGTTACAGAAGAGAAAGCAAACATATGTTGTGTAAAGTCATAGCAATTTGGATGTTTATTTAGGGAACTAGGATTCCCACATGCAATTGTCCCTCTATACACAGAGAGCTATTGCACAAAAAACAGACCCATATATTTATAGTAGCATGAAACCCCTTAAAATTATCTTGGGCCAGGCACGGTGGCTCGTGCGTGTAAGCTTCAGCCTATGAAGCAGCCGGGGCTAGGGGTTGCGGTTCAAGTCCCACTTGGGGCCCGTAGTGAGACCTAGTTCCAAAAAAATAGCTGGGCGTGGTGGCGCGTGCCTCTAAGCCCAGCTACCTGGGAAGCTAAGGCTGGGGATTGCTTGAGTCTGTGGTACCCCGGGCAACAAGAGCCTGCGGTTCCATGGGCAAAAATAGCAAGACCTAGTCTCAAAAAAAATTATCTTGAATACCCCCAATCTTAAGCATGATGGGCATCTAAAAATGACAATAAATACCTCAAGAGAGAAAACAAGTGACATAAAAGAGAAAGACTGAGATAAATAATATTGATCTTAAGGAAAAGATCTTATTTATAGAGGAAAAACAAATTTAAAAAATTTTCATTAGTGTTATCAGAGATTGGAAAAGATGTTGCTTCAGCAAAGTTAAAACTGGATACCCTTACCTCTCACCTTGCCCTCCCCATACACACCAAAATAAAATTTCAAAAACAAAAAGAGTCCTGGGAAATTAAACTGTGATGGCTGAAATTTGAAAACCTAGAGAAAAGTTGGATGATAAAGTCTAGGACATGTTCTAGAACATAAAGCAAAAAATAAAAAGAGAAAACTTTAGAGAAAAGATTAAAAAGATCCAGAAGCCCCCAAAACTGACAAATAAAAGTTCCAAAAAGAAAACTTAGGGAGGAATGAAAGAGCTTTAATATCTAGATAGATAGATAGAT